>JAPDFK010000252.1:0-71401 GCA_027569635.1 Lasiosphaeriaceae sp. G1095 | reverse complement strand
CCCCCCCCCCCCCCCCCCCCCCCCCCCCCCCCCCCCCCCCCCCCCCCCCCCCCCCCCCCCCCCCCCCCCCCCCCCCCCCCCCCCCCCCCCCCCCCCCCCCCCCCCCCCCCCCCCCCCCCCCCCATCGGTCGCCTTTCATCGAGTTTGGGAGACTTTGTGTACGAGATGCTGTCGGTGCCAAAATCAGACAAGTGGGATGAGAATAGAAATTGGAATATTTGCGCCATGGGGTTGTACCAGGGCAGCAAGCACACGGTGAAACTTCACTGTCGAAGTTTCATCATCGACTTAGATAAATATCCCGTAGCGGGAGGATTCCGGGAAGAGCTGGAATCTTGCCAGTCGATTTGGCGAGAGCGGGGAGACCACTAATTACCTAGTGAGACTGCTGTTGGGGTCTCGGTGAGTATGAAAGTGGTGCGTCCAAGTATACCTATAGAGGGGGGTTTCTTTGACCGGATTGGATAAGTTGGTTTCCGAGGGTTATGTTTCGTTCTTTTTGCACAGTATCAACATGTATTCTGAGCCCTTATGGTGAGAGAGCTAGGAGGACCACATGAATAATTATCTAACAACCCACAACTTTTAGTCAGTTGTCAGTGTCAGCGCAAGATAGGAAGGAGATAACATTGTCATCCAATTCGAGTTCAGTGGGAAAAGATGGGGGGCTTGTGCATTACATACAACAGACGTGTGTACCTAGTTGTCTTACCGCACCTACAGCAGCGCCCAAGTCCCTTGTGAGCTGGCACGGGGACCTCCATCTGACTAGTCATACTGCACCATCCGATGTTGGCATATACCTCGCAGCTGTCGGGGTCCAAGGGCGGGCGCGCCCTAGCCCGCTGTCGTGGAGGGTTCCCCGGATAGCCCAGCCTAGGCTGTCCGACCGATCTACAAGTTCTATTTTTGTTTCACGCGTGACACCCACCTACAAGTGTAGATAGATGACGTCGGATCCAAAAAAGCACCGCGCATAAACACCACCACGCCTCGGTTCACAGACGGTTTTCTGGGACAGTGTCTGATCGGTGGCATCCAATCTGCCCCAAGGGATTAGCGAAGGAGAAATACCATGGTACCCGTCAACCCAGGGATTCGGGCTCGAGGGGTCATCCCTGGAGGCGGTCCGTCCTCTGTTCTAGCAAGAAGAATCTTTGTGATGTGGGAGCGGTGGTGTGGAAGGTGGGATTCGTAGTATTTGATAAGAGGTCGTGTGATGGCGGAGGCAAGAGAACCATGATAGGAGAAGGAATGGTTCGCCAAACCGGAAACAACATGGCATTGCAGCTCCCGTGAGTCTAATCTGTCCGAGTCCCCTGTGGTCTCTGCGATTAAAGCACACGCCATGGGCATGGGCATGGTTCGTCAGGGGGACTGTGCTGTCCTGACTTGGCTTGGCTTGGGGGTCAGACTCGCAGCTGATGTTACCCTTTCTGCGGGGTCATAAGCAGCAGTGGTTGCCAACAGAGAAAGGTGGGTGTTGACGAAATTGCTTCGGAAGAGGCCGGTGGGTGTGAGCAAGTTTACCAGGAGGATGGCAACTCTAGAACTATTCAAGTTCACTATCAGAGTCGTTGGGCAGCAGTGACCAGGACAATAACTCTTCATCAGTCAGGCTCGGCTGATGCTGTATCTGATGCAACAGCAAAGAAGCAAGGAGCTTAAAAATGTCTTGAAAGTCAGTTTTCTAAATTCTTAATGAATTGAGTGTGACTTGTGCGGCCGTTCTACGAGACAGACCGTGGTTCAAGGATATTGTCATGTCGCACAACAACGTTATGGCAACGCTGTGGCTGCAGGAGTTCGTTGGTTTTGACTCACGCTAACACGGGCCGAAACAATGGGTAGCGAAGCGATGAGACTCTGGAGAATCTACTCTAATACCCCCGTGCAGTGTGGCTGAGCTGAAAAAAAAGAAGGAAAAAAGAGGTGAATTTCGCGACTTTTACAATAGCTGGAACTCGGAAGGCTGTTCCGATTCAACGGGATTCGGACGATTGCCCCATGAATAAGTTGGGCCCAGCTCCGCTCCCCAGGGTAAGGTAGCAAGGTAGGTAAGCAGAGGCGTGACTCGACATGTGATGTTTCTGGGCACGGAAGCGAGGAATGGAGGCTCGGGAAGGTGAGCCGTCTTTCGGCAACTAGTCAGTCAACGGTGTGAAGTCAGACAGACAGACACTATTAACACGGTCTGAGACACCGAGACTCGAGAGTCGAGAGTTCGGCTGGGATGTGGGAAATGGGCAGGTAGGTACCAAGGGCCAACCATTGAACCGACGACCGACTGATCGACCCAAAATATGTAGGACCTGGGAAGGACCTAAGCGCAGGCAATCTAAAGAGGCTGACGAGATAAGGTGGTGTTAAAAGGTAAATACCAGGTCTGAGAACAGAGGCGGATGCATCACGAAATGCCTCTGGTGGTCATCATTTGTTTCTCTTTAATTCCCCGGCGGACGGGAACCATCAAGCCAGGGCCCTGGGGCCAGCCAATCAAAAACCCTGGCAGCCCCAGATCTCGATACTATCGGAAGGGCGACCGAGGCTTGGAATCGCGGGCCGCAAGGCGGTTCGCCGGCGCCTCTGGCTTCAGGCGATGCGGAGTCGTGGTTCCGAAAGCGTCCCCACCACGGGCCATGGGGACCAATTGGGCCCAGTTGGTGGTAGTTGGGGATTTGCTGCATGGCCCAGCAAGCCCAGCACGCCCAGAGAACCAAATTGCAAATCGCGGCCGGGAGCGTGAGCCTTCCAAGTTCCCTGAAGCCATGCGACAGGGGGTCTGACTGGCCAACGCTTGCTGGCTCCCGTCTCTCGCCCGCGACTCCGCCATCCCGATTCCCAACAGTCTCTCTTTTTTTTTTTTTTGCTTGAAATGGTCCCCGATGACCCCGCATTGCCGAAACCTCCGTTAGCCGTTCTGGTGGTGGTGCAAAGAGCAGGCTGGTATGGATGGATGGATGTACTCCGTAGTAATGTACCGATTCCAACTGGACGATGGCTGGTGATGAAGATGAGGACCTGAGGACTCAGCCCAGGACTGTAAGGAAGGAAAGGTGGAGCCTGGAGCAGCGGGCCCAGGCTCCAACACCGCTGTTGCCGCCCCACGTTTCTGATCGAGGCCCATGTCCATCGTGTCCGTCATGTCCGTCATGCTGTTCTTGCATAACCAGGCACGCAGGCCAGACAGCCCGAGATAAGACATATGCCTGCCCGCCCGACCAAGCGGGCGAAGAGACAAAAGGCAAATGCAGCGGTCGGCGGCGTCGGGTTTTCTGCGAACGCGGAGACAGATGCACCGAGTGTGTGGCCGGCGTCTAGGCCCTGTAGCCCCTGGCGCGCCCCTGGACTGGTTGGCTGGGTGCTGGGTGCTCTCGAGTCTCGTCTCGCCTGTTTGTCTCTCGCCTTGTGTCGCCCGTCTCCTGGCGTCCACGGGTGCAGCAGGCAATCCGACATTCTGCCTAAAGATAAAGATTGGCTGGGGACGAACATTGAACCTTTATATTGATGCCGGTCGCCATTCCGACGACGCCTTGGCTGGCGCGCCGTCCAAGTAAAGCCCCGAAAGGCGAAACTGCAAAAGTGCAAACAAAGTCTTTCGGAAATTTGCTAAAAAGAAAAAAGTTGAACGCTCAGAACTCAAAGCTCCAGCTGCCCCTTCCTTCCCTGAATCCCCTACCTAGGTCTAGACTCCGAATTCCCGTGCGTCACTCCAATCCTCCTCCAGCGAGCGAGGAAAGAGCTGCCGCTGTTTGGCCGGGAAGGCACCCGACACTCCTTTCTTTTCAAGTCTTCCAGGTTGTTGAGCCGAGGTTCACCCACGCTTTTTCCCAGGCCCAGGGGACTTAAGCCAGCGCGCTCCCACCCACCACACCCACCCAGACAGACCCAGACCCCAATGCGGGACAACGGGCGTCGACTTGGACCACCACTTCAACCAACACTCGCACACCACAACGCCTCGATGGTCACCAACAAACGATGACAACCTCAATAGCTGGTGGTGGTGGCGGTGGCGCCGCCGTCTCGGTTTCGACTGCGGCCACGACCACGACCACGACCACGACGACAACTACTGCTACGACTACGAGAGCTTCCAGGTCCAAAGAGGCAGCCGCGGCTAATGTGGTTATCACTGGAAGCTCGCTGGCGGCGGCACTCAAAAGCCCAAGCGGCGGTGGTAGCGGTGTTATTGACAAGGGTCACGAGCGCCCCAGGTGCAGCCAATGTGGCCGACGCCGAACACCGTGCCACCACAACACTGCTGGCCCAGGCTCTGGCGGTCCCTCTGGCTCGTCCCTGTCCCAGTCCCAGTCCCAGTCCCAGTCCCAGTCCCAGGCCCAGTCCCAGCAGCAGCTCCAGCAGCACCAGCAGCCACCGTCTCACTCGCCCTCCTCGGCCGCGTCCTCCTCCTCGGCAGCACCACCAGCAATTACCAGCGGAAGCCTCAGCGCCGCAGCGCGACCCCGCAGGATCTCCAAGATTAAGCACCGTACTTTAACTGCTGCCCTCGCCGCCTTCAAAAATGCAGAACCCCTCAGCAGCACCAGCACCTCTTCTTCTGCCAAAAAGCCGGCCGCTATGGATCCCCCCGTGCTCTCCTTCTACGGCACTGAGCCCGTGCCGTTGCCCTCGCGCTTTGCCAAGATCAAGCGCAGTCTGACCCAGGGCCATGAGAAGGAGATCGAGGCTTCTTGGGCCCGCCTGCTGAACGAGCTCAAGGGCGCCGTTGAGCACATCGAGTCGCGTGGCCCCAACATCACCCCGCACATAGAATATTCTGACATTGACAACCCCGCCAAAACCGAGACGTTTGCCCGCGATCTGAAGCGCTACGGCGTCGGCGTCATCCGCGGCGTCGTGCCCCGCGCGGATGCCCAAGCTGCCATCGACGAGTCGGTCAAGTATCTCGAGACAAAGCACGACTTCAAGGCCCCGCCGCCCCAGGACCCGACATGCTTCGACTTTTTCTGGACCCCTGCCCAGGTGCGCACCCGCGGCCATCCGCGCGTCCTGCAGGCCCAGCGCTTTGCGATGTCGCTGTGGGATAACGACGCCGACGATCGCATGGCCATCCGCTTCCCCATCGCCTACGCCGATCGTCTGCGCATCCACGGCGCCAATGTCGGCGGCGTGGGTCCCGATACCACGGGCGACCAGGGGAGTGCCGGCGGCGACGCGAACGGCGACAGCAATGCGGAAGCGCAGCGCGCTGTTCTCGAGCTCTTGGGCGATTTCGCATCGTCGACCGTTATCGCACAGGTCGACAACGGGAGTCTCGAGCGCTGGGAGCCTGACGGATACGGGCGCGGCGGCACCTACGACGCCGTCTTCAAGGGCGAGTGGGAAAAGTACGATCCCTGGGATCCGACCTTCCGCGTGAGCTCGACGCCCGATCTGTACAACGGCTACGGCGCTTGCAGCATATTCCGCATGTACCAAGGTGTTGTCGCCCTGAGCACCATCGAGCCTGGCTTGATCCGGTTGTTGCCAAGCCCAAAGCTTGCCACTGCCTATTTCCTGTTGCGGCCCTTCTTCAAGCCCAAGAATAAGCCGCCAGAGCGTCGCGAGGGCCCTGAGTGGGATGCTTTTCTGGATGCTTCCAACTGGGAGCTGGAGGCCGAGCCCAGCACCATCATCCACGGTGCCGTGTATGGCCACGCGCAGCGGCTGACGGAGCTTTGGCACCCCCACTTGCACCTACGCCGCACTCTCGTTACCATCCCCACCCTCCAGACCGGCGACTACATCGTGTGGCACCCAGATCTGGCATACCACATCACCTCCAGCCCCAATGTCATGGCGAGTCGGGCGCCTACACCTCCGCCCATGGCTGAAGATGACGCTCCCAGCGGGCGGCCTGTGTCCATCTTGGTCTATGTCCCTGCTGCGCCCTTGACCCAGACCAACGCGCTTTACCTGGCCCGCCAGCGCAAGACATTCCTGCGCGGCCATCCAAGCCCAGACTTTGACTCGACCGGCAGCGGTCTGGGCAGCGAGGCGTCGCATGCAGGGCGGCCAGGTGAAACCGAGATCGCCGAGGTGAGCGGCCCAGCCGGCCTGCAATCGATGGGCCTCGCGCCCTTTGACGTGGCACCCACGCCGCCGACGGATGGCAGCAATGAGGATGGAGATGTTGAGATGGAGGGTGCCGAATCTAGCAGCTCAAGGTCAACTGCCCCGCCCATCACGCGTGCCGAGGCCGAGGTCGCTCGGCTGGCTAATATCATTTTGTTCCCTGATCGCTACGACTTTTACATGGCAAAGAGAAATGGTACAAAACGGCAAAGGACAAGGTCGGATCTCAAAGATGAGGATGTCAAAGAGCCCCGAGACTAAGAGGGAGCGGCCAAGAGCCGACTGGGATCTCAGTACATTTGATGTTTTGGATATATCGGACCGGGGGAGGGGTTGGGTCAGTGGGGATGGAATATGGGCAGACTTAAAGCGGAGTCATAGATGAGAGAGATTCATACCCCGTATGCTCGCAGCTCAGAGCTTCTACGAGTTAGCATTTTGCCGCAATTTTTGTGTGCCTGCATAGGATCACTTTGTTGTGATTGCTTTTCTTTGTATCTATTTTTTTTTTTTTTTTTTGTCCTTTCTAGCACATACTTATTATGGTTCTCTCTGCCCCGTCTTGTCTTGCCCCTCGTCACCTTAACTGGTATGGGGGTCACGGCTAAATTCAAATCCCCTGTTTTCCATAGAGGATGTTGATGGTCAGCGCTTTTTACAAAAAAAATTTGTGGAACTCGCACGAACTAGGAGGCATCAAGGAGCACTGGTCCCATCTTCGGGTGATGATTAAGATTTATGCGCTCCCTACATACCTACCACCTTATCTCATTCCCTCCAAAATCCCCCCGCTCCACCCGTTTATTGCACAGCCTTTCTATGTCGGCACGATTACATGTGGATGAATAAGGTAAGCTGGTAGGATGATGGGAGCTTACTTTTGAGCAAGTAACTGATCTGCACAATCACTGAATCAAGCAGATTGAGAATGCAAACACAAAAATAAGTTATCCACTAGGATTTACAGGTACCTGGCTTGAAATTTATAGTTCCTTATTAATTACTTGTTAGTTTCGATTGATGTTGACATGGCAGCATTGGTGTTGAAGGAAAGGGAAACCCGAATTCTACGAGTATTTATCAAATCGATGTGAATATAAGTTTCCGAAGGTAACCTTTCAATGGAATTGGGAGGTGATGTGATTGATGTGCTGGAGACTAAGATAGACATATGGCCACTTATCCTTGAAGACAACGCAGATATAGCCTGATATCAAGATGTGCCTAGCTTATAGAGTTTCTTGGACCAATGCTGCAAAAATAATCTTGCTAGCAAAAGGGAGAGACGGAGTTCTTCTTCTCGTACATATGTGAAGACCAGAGAATTAGGGGGATGACGTCAAATCACAGACTTTACAAACTTTAGCCGTCCGTCTTTATCATCCTTCAGCACCACCTTCATCTTTTGCGCCGCACTCTCTAGCATCTCCGACGTTTCTTTCTTTTCACTAGCCTCATCACCGTGGCAATAATATGCAGTACTAGTAGCAAAACCAAACCCCCTTTCCTCGGCCGTCCAACTCTGATCGTCCAACCCGTGCGCCAACAGCGCCACCACGGACCCTTTCAGCAGCGGCTGCCTCCTCGCCAGCACAATCGACACCGCCAACAGCACGGCCGTCAGCACCGTCTCCAGCAGCGGCAGGATCAGCCACGGCCATCGGACCCTGATATATACCTCCGTCTCGAACGCATCTCCCGCGAATAAAGTCGCGTTGAGGTTATCTCCCGGGTTCGTGCTGCGAATCTGGTTGGTCAGCGTCTCGGCGAGGTCGGCAGTGAAGTTCGCCAGGTCGGCCGTGTACAAGAACGTGTTGAGATCGAGCGAGTCTGAGGAGAATTTTGTCAGCACGTGCGGGTACCGGTCGGTTACTGTCCGGGTGAGCAGGTTGCGCAGGTACTCGAAGAGGTAGATCTCGACGGCTTGTTGGAGGAGGTAGTGCCGCGTGCCGCCTGGTAACGACGTGGGGGAGACGTAGACGAGGTTTGTCTCCGTGCCGGCCTCGCGGTCCTCGCGGAGGGCTTCGGATGAGAAAAGAGGGAGGTTGTTCGGGGGTGCTGAGATTCCGGCCGGGGAGGCGGTGACGTTGTGGTAGGTGCGCGCGCAGACGAACCACGCGCTGTAGAAGGACTGAGACGGCGGCGGGAAATCGCCGCGGCCGCCAAGGTTGAGGTTTGTTGAACGAACTGTGTACAGCACCACGCCCGTCCTGTTGTCTTGGCCGCGGGACTGGGTGGCGAGGGACTGAAAGAGCATGGTTGGAGCGCTGAGCGCGCTGTCTTGGGACGCGTACGACATGACCAGTTCGCCGTCGGAAAGATCCAGGTCTAGTTTGAGTGGCAGGTCGCCGGGAAAGTGGTACGTGCAGTTGAGCTGGGACTGTATCGTGCCGGTGCAGTTGATGCGCATGTCGTCGGTGACGTTGCGAAACTCGCTGCAGATGCCCAGTGTAGTGAACGGGGCCCATGAGCACCGGCTTCCAGGACACCTGAACGCGGGCTGAAAGACTGACGACCCCGAAATACCGTCAATAATGGAAGACTGCAGCCTGAACAGGTCCGGGTTCCACATGATGGCGAATGTCCCCTTCCCTGTCGCCCCATCCGTGTCCTCTCGATGCGCTTTGGAGGAGTACCCTGTAGCGATGCCAATCTCTGCTGTGCCGTTCATGCGTATCTCTCGCTGCGGAAATTCGAGGATCTGCTGCGCGCTGGGATCAATACCGAGCGCCGCGACAGACACTACGGCCAGCCAGCCCCCACGCCGTGAACGCCGCAGCCCTCAAATTCAACAGCAGCATAAACGACCCCCAGGGGCCTTTGGAGGCATCGTCAAAGACCTGGAGGTCATTCAGCGGGCTGCACTGGCGAAGCTGAAAGTGCCGCCATTTATACTGGCCAATGCACGACGCGATGGGGACCATCAAAGCCGCTTTGCCCACTGTGGTGAACACGGCAATGAGCGAGTTGGGTTGAATCGGGAGGGGCCAGCTCTTCAGCGCAATGTCGCTGGCCCGGAACAGGACCACCAGGATCAAACACATGCTGGCCATGCTGAGAACCGTAGCGACTATCTCCCACCACCACCACCAGACTATCAGCCCTTTGGGTGGCTTTATCTTTTCTTCTGGTGTACTGGAATTATCAAAAGAGTGGTTCGCCGCTAAAGGCCGCGTTGACGTCGGTTCAGCGTCGTGTGGTGTACTTGGATGGCGAAGTGATAGATCGGCCGTTGAATCACTAAAGCCCCTGAACCCGAGGGTGTGGGATCCATCATGATCGCCCTCGTGGATGTCATGGTTCTGGGATAACGGTGACACAGGGTTTGGAGTTCTCACCGCCCCAGAAGGCAAACCAAACTGTGGGATAAGCGGGCTCGCCTCCATTGTTGTTGGTGACAGGCGCAAAACGGAGTAAGCAGGTTCGTGTGACTGTAAGTCCGAATGGGTTGTAGTTTTATCTCAACTTGCGTAGTCATGTCAAAATCAAAATTAGCTAGAAGACTGAACATGAAAAACAGCAAAGAAAGCCCAGTAACAATGTCATGGAAGAATGGCAAGATATACGTGTCTACACTTAGGGAGCAATTTCACTCCAAGCCTCCAAGGTAGTGAATGGTGAGATGTCAAGGATGACTTACAGACACGTGTGTCACGTTGTTCTACCGCAGAGCTCAGTAATTGCTGTGATTGGACAAGGGTTCATATAATCAACGCAAAGGTCTAAAATATGGCAACAAAGCCCCCAGCTAAAGACATCTGTGTCGCCAAATGTTCTCGTCTTGCATGCCACAAACTCTAGATCGAAGTCGTGCTACTGGAGACTTTACTCGTATCCATTTGTCACCAGCCATGACTTGACGCCCTTGGCATCACGGGCCTTGTACGCCGCCCGTCCACGAATCTTGTCCTTGACTGTCTCCAGTGTGCGATCAAAACCCTTGGTGCTGACTCCAGAGAAGAAGGTCTCGATATCGTTGAGCGCCTCGAAGTTTGCAAACTTTGACAGACTCACATTGATCAGGCGATCAATGAGGATAGGGTTACCGCTTAGTTTCTCGTTGACCTGATCCCAGTGATCACGCAAGTATGCCCAAAGCAGAGGCCGGCCCACTCGGTTGCCTGCTAGGACTCCAGATAGAATGTGCATGTCAGCAGATGGGACAGAGTCGGCTGCAGCTGCAGGAGGCGAGATATTGAAGAGGAAGGGTAAAAGGTCATCTTTCACAATGTCGGCATCAGTGGTGCTGCCAAGGGCTTGGAGACAGATCTCCTTGCCATCGATCGCGGGCGTCGTGAACCACTCGTTCTTCAGTGCTGCAACGGCATTTGCAGTGTCCGTGCGCAGGGCAGCGCGGTACACCGGGGCGCGGAGGTCAGCCGGAATAGGGGCTGTGTTGGGGTCTGAACGATTCGCGGTCCAACGTTTGGCACCTTCTTGGGTTGTCCTACATTGCACCCAGCATCAGCAAATTGGGGAGTTGGAGAGTTTTGGAGCGTGACAAGGGACATGAAAGATAAATGTGGAAACTCGCCAAATAAGGACCGGCATGGGAGAGAAAGGGGAGATAACACTTACTCATCATGCGAGTTTGCAATTGCCGATAGAAGCAGGCGCTTTCGTAGAAGGGGAACGTTGTAGTCCTCACCCTTCTGGGCATCCCATCCGATCTGCTTCAAGGCCTTCTGGATCAACTCGATCGTGAACTTTTCCAAGCCCTTTTTGGTTTGCTCGTCCTCACCAAATATGGACTTGATGGTACCAAGCGCACCCAGCGCTTGGCTCAAGACTCGGTAATGTGTCTCATTCTTCATGCCTTGGATGAACGACAGCAAGGCAGCAGTTGTACCATAGCCGGCAAATGCAAGATCGGCCGCAGATCCCGTGATGAAAATTTTATCCTCAGTGCTCAACAACTCGAGGTGGGCGCCAAGAAACTTGAGGCGGAATTCTGGATAATTGACGCGATAAAACCCCGTCGCCCCGGCATTCAGATGGTATTGATCGGTGTTAATTCCGTCGATTGTGGCCTCCTTGACCGTCAGGGCGACTTTCTCAATATCCTGAGACCCAGTCTTACCCTTGACAGCGAGAGGTACCCACCAAGTGGTTTCGTCGTCCTCGGGTTTGACATCACCCGTCGAAAGGAAGCGGGACTGGGTTACTGTGATTTCATTAGGCCCCTCTGTGACTGTCAAGACCGGGAATCCAATATTTTCGATCCACGGGCGCATGATGTTGCTGACATCCACGCCAGAGGCTTCGCTCAGTGCATCCCACAGTGCTTCAGTCTTTGCGTTGCCGTAAGCATGCTTCTTGAGATAGATGGCAATTCCCTTCAAAAAGGTCTTAATGCCGAGGTCCGAGGCTAGCATGCGAATCATAGAGCAGCCCTTCAGGTAGCTGATCTTGTCAAAGATCTGGTTGACGTCGAGGGCATCGCGAACAGCAACCTGGATAGGATGGGATGCGCGGACAGCGTCAAGCGAGAACGCTTGGTCCATGCCCTCACTGATGAACTGGGGCCAGACTTCCCATTCTGGGTGAAGATGGTGGGTAGCGAGCCAGCCAGCCCATGTCGCGAAGCCCTCGTTGAGCCAGAGTTCATCCCACCAATCCATTGTGACGAGGTTGCCGAACCACTGGTGAGCAAGTTCGTGGGCCACAACATACGCAATTCGGTTGCGGAATCTGGTCTCAGAAAGCTCTTCGTCGAAAAGGATTGCCGTCATGCGATAAGTAACCAGGCCCCAGTTTTCCATGGCGCCATGTGTGAACTCGTGGACGGCAAGAATATCGCTCTTGGGGAGGGGATAGTCAATCTCGAATTGCTCCGAGAAGTAGTCGATGATCTTTGGCGCATGCTCCAATGCCCAGCGGCCTTGCTCCTTCAGCCCACGAGTCGTATAGACGCGAACGGGAATCTGCTTCCCGTTGTAGTGCCGGCCGGTGAAGGCCTCGAGATACTCGAAATCGCCAACGGCCCAGGCAAGCAAATATGTGCTCATGACGGGGCTGCGCTCAAAAGTAACGCGCTTCTTATTCGGGGTGGCGGGTTCAGTCTCCCTCATGGGCATATTTGACAAAGCCACTTGATCTTCGGGGATCTCAAGGGCAAGGTCAAAAGTTGCCTTCAGATTTGGCTCGTCGAAGCAAGGGAAGGCACGGCGAGCATCGCAAGACTCGAACTGGGTGCTTAGCATGTAGTGGAATTCGTCGTCATGGGGGACACCCGAGACGGGGGGAGCAGCTGGCTTGTACTGGCTGCGGTAGAAGCCTGCCATGTCATGGTTCAGATGGCCGGTGAACTCGATGGTCAGGGACGCCTTGGGCGAAATGGGCAGCTCCGCGGGGAACGAGATAGTGGCGCGCTGCTTCTCCGTGTCCACGGTCCATCCGGTGGCCTTCCATGACTGGTCGCCCTCGTTCTGGCGGGTGATAACAATCTCGGCGCTAACAAGCTTCAGCTCCAAAACATTGAGGACGATCTGTTTCGTGGGTTTCACGAGCTCGCCATGGATGCTGAACAGCGGTCAGCGAATGATCTCCCCGTTCTCGTCGCGAAGCACAGCACGACATACCTGACAGTGCCATTATAAGTCCAGGCTACAAAGTCCAGGTCCTTGATAAGCAAGCCATAATGGACCGGCTTGAACTCGTTGGGGAGGATATCGCGGTCGGCCATGGCTCGCGTGGCTCGCGACGGTGCTGAGTGAGAAAAGGGGCGGGAGAATCCGATATACGTCGACGATGATGACGCAGGTATGGCAAAAAGCAGCCTTGGACGTGAAGTCGAGGAGGAGTGGAGCCTCAGGTTATTACCAGGACAGCTATTCGGAATGGAAAGAGGTGGGCGAGGGACAACAGCGAGGGCACGAGTTTGGAACGAGAGCCGTGAGCCTCGAGTGCAGTAGTAGGGAGGGGACGAAGCAGGGAACCCGGTCCTTCTGGCAGCGCTGGCGGTCAATCTGACTGCTGCAGCATTCATAAAAGGTGAAGATCGAGTCAAAGTTTTCGGGTTGCGAATACTCTATCTCTGCGAGAGGCGCGACCGCGATGAATAAGGTAGGTGACGGAGTTTCGGGAGGGGGAGCTTTTTAACAAAAGAGGCGCAGATCGACCGGATCAAGTAGGCCCTGTCGAGGAGCACCGCAATCTCAAGAGAAACGACGAGGCAGCCGGGAGCAAACAAAATAATGGAAGGTGCCTACCTATAATACCAGGAAAAATCTTCCAGCTTCCGGGTTTGACCGGCACTTGACAAGAGTGGCCAGAGACGGAAGGTGCATGGAAGTTCAGGTTACAAATTCGTAATGTGATCAGAACCTGGAAGTGTCGTGTGCTGCTTGGTACCCCGCCCGTTGTTCGCGGCACTCAGACTAAGGTTAGGTGGATCCTCAGCAGCTCGACCCCGCCATCTCAAGGCGCGGCGGGTCAGGGAGTGGGGCGCTTATGATTGCATCATGCAGGACAGGTTACGAAGGCTCGGGCCAAAAGAAAGGGTGCCCTCTGGAGTGTAGGCCTGAGATTGTATCGCACAGTCATCAACTGCTTGGTCAATACAACTCATTAACCAGAATGAAGGGAGGCATTCAAAGCTTCTCGCCATGGGCTGTTAGGTACCTAACTTGAAGGGCCCGAATATTGGTATTCATTGGTTTTCACAAAATGTCTTGCCGGGAATATAAACGGCACTGACACAGAGCACCCAGAATAGCACCGTGCCATTTGTACCCTTGAGCACTGGGCAGGGTGACCCTTTCTTTTCGCCCGAGCCTTCGTACCTACCTACCCACATCATACACACAAGAAACTCGGAATCAGCGGCTGGAGTTGGCAGGCAGCCCGCACTGGGGCTTGGCTACGATCATGCATTCGTCGTGAAAAAAGCTGGTCCTACCTAGCACTAGTCGATATATAAATACAGTAATACGTTCATACCCCCAATGGCCAGATGATAGATACCTATAGCTTCCCTCCCCATCTTCATGATAAACCCAATGGAAAGAATGCCCGTCCATTAAAGCCCCCCCCCCCCATCCCTTCAATCCGTCCAACGCCGAAGAAAAGACGTGATTTGATGCAGCAGCGTAAATAGAGGATAAAGAGAAACAAAGAAGAAGAAAAGAACAACAGTAGAACGGTCATGATGGCGTCACACGCCATTCCACTCCCATGCCTGTCGCACAAATGTCGGTGTAAAACGATAACCACCTCTATCCCTAGCTTGCGGCGGCCGATAACGCAGGGGAACCGCTCAAAGACGTGCGTCTCGCTCTGAGAAGAATTGACCCACTAGGACGCGGAGCCCGGCAGCAGCGAGGCACTCGAGACCGTGTCTTCCTTCTCAACGCCCTCGGCAACTCTATCCCACCATCCGCCATGCGAATTGCGGTCGACGGAGGACACCTTGCCCATCATGTTAACCATGTCGCGGATCTTATCCACGAATTCGCCTAAGCCAAGACTCGCAAGCTTCTCGCCCGCTGTGCTGGTGGCCTTGACCTTTTCCGTGGCCGAGGCAGAGCCCAAGCGTGCCAGGATGTAGCCGCGAAGCCGGCTGAGCAACAGGCGGAGCACAGGATCGCGAGGCTCGCTGTTGGCCTGTGATACGGCCTCGGCGCTAGCAGCCACAAATTTGTTGACCAGAGCCTTGAGGTGAAGCTTGGTGGCTGCGGGCATGGACCGGCCGGCTTCTAGGGCCGCCATGATGCCGTCCACAGTGACCTCGAGTGTCGTGTCCGATTGCGCCTCACTCTTCTCGAGGACAAGAAGAATGCGTTGCGCCTCATTCTTCCAGGGGGCACGGACGTCCCGCTTCAGAAGATTCTTGCACTGTAGCAGAATGGCGCCAGTTGTGATGATCTTTCTCGACAACCGTCCAGCCTCGAGCGCGCGCTTGTGGTCAAGGAGAAGCATCTCGGGCATCTCTTGTGCTGAGAGTGGAGTCAGCTGCGTAAAGATATCAACAAGCATCTGGTTGTAGACGCGATTCGCTGTCGGTCGGGATGTAGAAGGGTTGATACCCTCTGGGTCACGTCTGGCGGCCTCCAGAACGAGCTTCTGTCGGGCTGTACGCCAAGCCGCCATCGAAGCAGACAGATCATATCTGCCGGATTCGATATCAGCTCCGAAGGCCTTCGCTTCGTAAGTTGGGGCCTCCTCGATTAGCCGGGGCGCCGCAATCTGCAGCAGATAATTTGCATAGTCGCTGAGCATGATGTCGATGAACTCGTTCAGCGCTTCAAGCCTATCAACGTAGTTGCCTTCGCTGAGCTTCTCGTCAACAAGCTTCTTGACCTCGTCATCCCTGAGTGGGGCACAGAGCTTGGGGAGCAAGGAGCCCATGGCCTGAAAAAATTTCTCATACGAGAAACTGCCCATGGTGAACTGGCGTTTGGCAATCTCGGTGTCGAGCAGTTCTCCGATGAAGGTGTGCATCGAGTTGCCCGGCTTCACCAAACGTTGGAGCTTCTCGCGGATGAAATCGGCAACCTTGAGAAGCAGGAAAAAGTGTGCTTCTTGGTCATCTGCTTGCATCGTGGACCGCATCTGCTCGAAGAGGGGCGCAAGAAAGTGCTGCTGTTGCTCGTAGTATTCGTGCGGTTCAGTGCGGAACTCTTTGTTGATGGCAAGCTCATGGACAACAATTCTGTTGTCTGGCAGCAGACTCTTCGCGTTGGGAACCACAACGTTGACCTTGAACGGATTAGGTCTCCGGGTGGGAGTGGCTGGGGGAGTTGGGTTCTGCATCCCGGGCCCATGGTCATGGTTGTCGTCGGTGCCGAGAACCCCCATGGCTGTCTCGGTAGTCGAGTGCTCGGCGACACGGGGCCTGGTGTCGCCAACCGGCTTCTTTGCTTTGGCTTTGCGGGCTGCTTTCACAGCACTCGCAACCATCTGCTTGCCTTTGATTGGGCCCGCTAGCTTCTTGATTCTCACCAGCAAGAGCAGCTGGTTGTTGCGGATGCTCTCCTTGTAGACCTGGTCGACGGAGCCATCTGTGCTATCTTTGACAGATTCCCAGATGGCGTCGAGCTCGACAAATTGCATGACCATCAGCTCAACCAGGGAGTTTGAATCCCGGGCCTTCCAGGCAATGAAGGCGTTGTAGAAGGTCGCGTAGACCTCTGGGAAGGATTCATAGAGCGCTGGGGGAGGAGTGAAGTTATTGAACGAGGTGAGCCGCCCAAGGATCGTCTCAAACGAGATCAACAAGTCTCTGGCCTTGCCCACCAGCTCCTGCGACTGCGGATTAGCTAAATCGTCCCGAGGGATGGGCTTCACCGGAGTCGACCCAACCTGCTCCTGTTCTCCCTTTCCCTCCTTATTGCTGAGTACTTGAGATGGGTGGCCGAGAATAAGGAAAGCACTCAAGAACGAGCGGACCGCCGCCATCTCGTCCACCGAGCCAGTCTCGCCCTCGTTCAGGCCGCAGATGCGAAGAACACGGGCGGTGATTCCCAAGACGTTGTCTTGGGAGAGCAGCAAGGTTATCTCGTCAAAGGAGGTGTCTCGAACGGCATCGATGGACAAGCCCAGAGCAGAAAAGTCGGCAACGGACTGCTTCCTCTTGGTAGACCGCCACCACCACTGGATCCTTGCGACGGCAACCTCTTCCGAGATGGGGACGGAATCGCGCTCCTTGACTTCTGTGACCTCGGGCATGACCTCGACAAGAGTGGGCTTCCGTGCGATGAGACTCTGGCCGCGTTCTCTACCTCGGACCTTGGCAGCATTTCGGCTGCGCAGTTCTTCCCTCCTACGCTCGGCCTCGGCAAGGCGCTCCTCCATCTGCAGCTTCATCTTGCGGATGTCCTGTTCGCGCTTTTCCTTCATGGTCTCGGCGATAGCCTTGGCCCGCTTGACCTCCTCAGCGCAGGAAGCGGCAATCTCGGCGAGGTTGCGCTCCCTAGCCTGAGCAGCAGCCAGTGCTCTCTCCTCGCTGATGCTTATGTCCTTTGTCGCGGCCTTGGCAGAGGCAGCCCGTAGGCGAACCTTTTCGGCATGGGCGGCTCGGTCGGCTAGACGAGCCTTGCGATCCTCAAGAATGGAGGCCCGACGGAGATGCTGGGCAATATACTTGCTCTGCGGGCCCACTATGTTGCGAGTGCAGCCGTGAGAGGAGCGGGAGTGTGCAGAGGAGAGGCTGTTGCGGCGCGATGAAGCGGCGCTGTCTCGACGTCGGGTCTGGTTTGTCGGGCGGTAGAACAGTCGTGCCGCAATGTGCGGGGGCGGGGTGAAGATCTTGGTCTCGTTGCTATCGCCATCGCCATCGCCGTCGACAAGATCAATCTGCTCGTCTGGCGGCGACATGGAGAGGTCGACGGCAGGATCAGGGGTTGTTGGGCAGGGCGGTCCGATGGACTCCTCGAGATTTCGGGAAGGCTCGGTCAGATCCATCGAAGGTCGGCGCATCGCGACGAGCCACGAGTGTCGCGTCAGGAGTGGGGTATCGCCAAATCAATAAAAATCGAAGGCGGATCAGCTCGAAAGTCGTTGCAAGATACAGGCCTCTATCTCGCGAACATGGAATAGGCATGCGACGGGGCACTTTCGAGGTCGTGGTGGATCAAAATTCGGAGGAACCTGCACTGGGGGGGGGTGGTGAGACTGCGTCAACAAAGTCTCAAATCGGGTGGCGGGATGGTGCAGTGCTGCGCTGCAAATGCAACCTGAAAGGTGGGGAAGAGTCGAGAAGGGTCCAACAAGAACGAAGACGGCGAGCGTCTCTAAGAAGATAGACTCAACGCTTGAAAGAAACGAACGAATGTGGTGCGGAGAAAGGAGGATCGACCTAAGTTGAAGAGTTGCCACAAGACAAGAAGCCCGCGTGTTGCTGACACACATTGGGTGACGGGATGCAGAGCAGGAATGGCTCGCGAAAGAAGGCTGGGGAATCCTGTCCGCCTCCATGACGGAAACATTGTCTCGCTAGCGCCATCCTCAAGTCGCTATCGATAAGCGGAGCGTTGCCTAACAGCTTTAAACCCGATTCCTGAGGGATATTGTTAGTATATGTTTCTCTTTTGAATTCAAGCCAAGGACCGTTTGCAGCCACTTGGTTTCAGCATGCTCTGTTCCCCACCAAAATAACCTCAAGTCGATCTCCACAAAGCCTGAAAGACCCACTCAAGCGCTTGGCAAAATAAAACGCAAAGCAAACTGGCCTTGGCAAGTTGCACCACTATCAGCCACTAACACATACTTAACAATTCTATCGCCTTCGGCTTACATTACTCGATTTACACTACTACTTACCATTAAAACACACATTTATATATATATCCATACACACATGGAAAAATGAGTTTGCGAACTTATCGAGATGAGATCCAGGAAAAGGCCACCGCCCCTTCCCAGGATAATATTTCCGTATTGGAAGAAGGTGGTGATCCAGGGCATAAAGGAGGGAATTCTAGCAAATTTAATATCGTAAGGGAATGGAAAAAGACCTATAGATTGAAGCACTATTTTAATACTCTTGCGTCGTCAGATTTTTCTCCCATTGAGAATTGTTGGAGGGCTGTTAAGCAGTATATTCGTGCGAATTATCGGCTCGGGTTCGATAAAAAGGCGCTGATTTTGGAAGGATGAAGGCGAATTAATAAGGAGACTATCAATAGATCGGTACATTCCATGGTAACGAGGATGAATAATGTATTAGCCTAGTAGAGGAAGGGAAAATGACTAGGTGGTAATATTTTGGGGTAATTTACTATGGTGGCCCAGGTACTGTGTAGGTAAGCTTTGCGTTTTATTTTGCGAACTGCTTGCCACTTCGATATTGGCCATCTTACAGATTCATCCATCTCACAGATTCATGATCGGAAGGGTCGATATTTCAGACAAGTTCAACCGCCAGCTGCATTCCATTCCTGTTGCTGAATAGTACTCCTACTACTTCCGGTTTGAAGGACGCGAGCAAAGCATTGGCATCCAGTTCTTCCAGGATTTGTGCACCCTTTTCTTTTTGTTTCTCTTTCCGTACAGTTTCCATTCCAGCCATATTCCGGATCCTCTCAGCTAAAATACTCCTAGGAACAAGGTGAACCAGGGTTTAAGTAACGTTGGCAGTCCTGCTGTTAAAGATGGTGAAGACAACATCCGTGAGAAGTGCTGTGAGGATGCATGATATTCCAAATATATTTTCTTTTCTTTTCATAGAAATTTCAAATATTCAGGAATTCCAATCGTCTTTCAATGGTGCGAGTATTGCGGGTATTTCTAGGCCACAGAGTGTATGGAAACAGTTAGTAGGTAGTCCAAGAAGTTACTAGGAATGGAAGGTCGATGCTGGGAATTTTAAGTAAACATGAAGCGGCAAGATAATTACAGAAATATTGTTTAGAGATCCAGTTTCGATAACATGACAATGTGAAAATTATTGAGTTGAAAAGATTGGAAAGGCGATGGTCAACAGGAGTTCCTGGGGTTTGATCTACTTCTTGATAAGAAAGTGAAGCATGACTAGTTCTGAACACAAAAGACGTTTGACTGCTGAACCAAGGTCGTTTAACAGAAAAATGAGTCCGTTCTCAGTATGTATTCGACATACCATTAGAGCAAAAAGGTCGTCACCCAAATTTCACAATGCATTTCACACTACACGAGCTCCTTTGTTCACCTCTCCAACTCAGACCAACCCCATGCCAACCTCTTCACCAAACATCACCACCACTCTACTCACCATGTATTTGGCCTACCTACATTTTAGATGTTCAATATTTCACAGATTCAAATTACTAACCTACTATTCTTGCCAATAGCGCCCTGTTTCCATCTGCACAAGGCCCAAATAACAGCAACACGAGGAACGAAGTGATCCCTGTGACTCAGAACTTTGATTTTATCACACTATTGTCGCTACCGACAACCTCCCAAATAGGCTGTCCCACAGTGACAGTGACTCGGGGGCTTTTCACGACCTGCGCGGTCTCCATGTGCCTCGCATTCTCAATAATCACGCTGTCGTGCGGATGCCCGACCCCTGTCGCGACTATCTATATTCGTCGACTTCCCATGAGCGTCAGGCTGCAGCGGCATCTGGTGCCCAACGAGCTACGAGGTTGTGCCTACGGCGTCGAGGTGTCCTGGTGCTGGTAATGGCAGCAATGGCACGGCCGAGGTTAAACCTACAACCGCTCTGAATGCGACCGTGGCACACCACAGCCCAGAAGGAGCAGTACGAGCACGAGCTCGGCAAATTCAGTAGGGACGCTAGTTGTGCCGTTTCGGGTTTGGTAATTTGGAGGTGCGGTTGGCAACAACCCAGAGGGCCAGCTTATCAAACATGGAGAGGGCTCTAACAATGGAACCACCTAGTAGTGAGCCGCTTGGTAGTTAATGTATGTAATACTTATAATGGCTCGAGACGCCCGTGCTTTTGTCGTTGACACTTGGGACCGCTGGAGCTGTTTTGTACGCCGAACCCCCTCCAAAAAAAAAAAAAAAAACCATCATTGCCACTGAGTCGTTGTCCGATTAATGCCAATGCAAAGACACTGCGGTAATAATGTGTGTATATTCCGTACTGTGGTAGAATTCGACAGCAATTCGATTAGTTGGTTGCCTCGGTCCACCATCTGGGCATCCAAATCCCGTTGGGTGTGCTGACAATACCATTGGCAACTCCAAGAAAGCAGAAAACCGGATGCCGAACTTGCAAGTAACTATAAACCAGTATTTGCTGCGCCTGATCCTTCTAGAGTTCCATACTACCCAAGAACTTCCCAATCCCTACACCTTCGGGGCGCTCAAGGATACCCATCAGCAGTCTTCGCTCTTCTTTCATCGTGCCCGGCCCGGCGGCATTGATAGCTAGTAGTGCCATCGCTATAGGAAACGTTGCTAAATGCACCCGGAAGGTCCCCACAGCCGGGTTGAAGAAGATAGGAACCGTCAGGGCAATGTCGCGGCAATAGGGATTGAGATGGGCGCGCGCTGGTAGTTGTGCATCAGGACCAACGACATCAACCAGAGTAATATAGATAACGAGACAGGTAGCCCAGTATAGCGTGACGAGATGAGCAGCTGCCAGAACCTCGGCCGGAATGAAGCTGGTGCTCTCAGCATCAGCGGCGGCGGCGGCGGCTAGCTTGCTGAACCCTTCCAGCGTCAGCTGGGTTGCGCGCCACTCTAATAGTGCACGATCAAGAAGCCAACATTTTTCAATCAAGTCCATCCGCCGCCACTCCTTCTCGTCCGGCTCGGTACAGGCAGTCAGAGCGTCAAGGTCTTCCAACGTCCCCGGAGTGTCGGCTAGGATGTCAAGTAATGTGTCCTTTGGGGTTTTTGGTTGTTGTCTCCAAGGGATTGTCTTCCATTCCGCAAGACTCAAAAATGTTCTTTTCCTTAACTTGAGGGCCACGGTAATCTGCTTGCAAGCGCGATAATCTTTAGTTGATCAAGTACATACGAATGGACATACCTTCCATGACGTTAAAAAAAATTAAAAATAATAAAAATAATTCACATGTACGCACCTGGTGTAGTCTTCCGTCGGCAAAGAGTCGGTGGGCACGGCCAGACTCGTAGTAGCTCGGCCCTTTTAGGGCCAGGAGTGATGTTTCACCAGCGCAGTGTGTCAGCCAGCTGTTTGCTTGCTCGACTTTTTCTTTTCCGTCTGCGCCATACATTGCCTATCTCCAAATGGGTCAATGGGCGACCGAGAAACGTGCGATGCATCACTCACCTCATAGAGACTGAACATCTTGGCAGCACAGCAGAGGGCGTCACTCTTGGCGCGAGATGGGATCCGCAAGGCAACAGTCATCTCTTGTAAACCACCGACGTATGCCTTCAGGCCTTCCTCGGCAATCCACTGTTTGCTGTCTCGCCGCCCAACGGTGGTCAGGCATAGTGCTAGGACCGACTTCTTCAGCACGTCTTCAGTTGGTAGCAGCTCCTGGATGGATGTGGTCCATCCGCCCAGAATGTGGCGGACTTCGTCAGAGCAGGAGAGAGTGCGGCCGTTGGGTAAGTAAGTCTCCCAGTGCATGCCGAGGTACTTGTCCTCGTAGGCGGAGCGCGCCAACTCGTGCGGGAGAGTGACGTTCGCGATAGGAGGGGCTCTATGGTCGGCCATACCAAGTGTAGCGCCTTTTGCTACCCAGTTGACAAAAATGAGCTGGGACGCATAGCCGCCGCATACAAGCCCAACCTTGTGGCACTCCCTGCAGCTGGGTCGCTGAAGATCACACTGCGGAGCGGTTGAGTTGAGTTAGCGGCGCGCCAAGTTACTACATTGGGAAGCAATTCGCGCAGGCTGCTGCAGCAGCAAAGTTCACGGAACTGGCAGGCACTTACGCCTTTCCTCCTTTTTCGGCATGTGCTGCATCCCTTGGATCGGCCTGGGACACCAACCATGTCTTGGATTCCGAATCGCGACTCGATAAGCACACCAATAACGGATGAGATACACAGGGAAAGGTTGGTTGAAAACCCTCAGAAGCTGGTAGTTGCTACAAGCGGAGAGACGGGGGAGGAGGTGCAAGTTGTTAAATGAACACGCGGCAGGAAGTCGCTGACACGACAGTCAGCCCAATCCGCCTGCCGCACTGGGGGTTGAACCTTGGGGTTCGAATCAGAACGTGGGAATTCAAGGTGGATCCAACCCGGGAGGATAATTAGAATAGACCCCGGAAAGATGTCTTGGCAGAGACATTCCTAAAGAAGAAGCATTCCGCGCCAACCCCAGAATATCCCGGTTGAACTTCGGCCTCGCCCCATCCTCGCATGCTTCTTGTCACTCTGCTCCATCCATGTCATGGCAAAGAAGGCACGGTATGAGACTAGATATTAGTAGGGTTACCTATGACAAACCAACAATATCGCCGCGTCGATTAATCCTTCGAGGCTCAGCTCTGCCCCCATCCGTCCCGACCTGATCGTGCCCCCCGTCCCTGGATGGACGGAAATGAGCTCGCAGGTCGGAGCCAACGATGATGTGACACAATATCGCCGGCTTGGCTTTGGCAAGGACTCGGAATTCATTTTGCTCCAGTGCCATAACAGCTCACCGCCAGCATCTCAAGGAAGACGTTACAATGAAGGATCATAGCCCTACTAGAGCCTTACGCCTCGTCGATATCATCACACCATGGATATTTGACTACAAGCTCCCCCAACATGTATAAATTGGGCAGCACCCTCTCGAAGAGTGTATGGGGGTGGATTAGTCTCGAGTTTTCCATCCGCCCACACGCAAGCCTTTTTCTCCTCCCCGCACCATCTCCCTCGTCACATAGCGCAATCCATCAGTGTTGCCTCCCAAAGGAAGCACGTCCAAACCAAGGAGCGACAGGAGCATCTCACTTCTTCACCACAATCACCAACCCAGCACCCCAAGATTCAACAACAGCAGCCATACCACATCGATCAGTATGCTGGCCAAGGTATTCCTCCTCCTCGCAAGTGGTCTCCTCCCCGTGGCTCTGGCTTGCGGCCCCACTGGGCCACATGCCAACGGCACCGGGTTTCCAAGAGTCGAGCCCGGGAGCGATGCGCCTGCAGACTTTGCGACAACGGGCTACTTCTTGAACCACTTCTCGCTCAATGTTAAGAACATGACGCGTAGCATCGAGTGGTACAACAAGGTTCTCGGGCTCCGCCTGATCTTCAATTTCAGGGCAACGAAGAAGCTCTCTATCGCCTACCTGGCTTACAGCAACGGCGGCAAGAATGGCACAGGCTACCAGACGGTCCGCGAGATCAACCGCCAGAAGAACAACATGGAGGGCCTACTCGAGCTTGTTTACTACGAAGACGCTGCCGCAGGCCTATTGCCGTCCACGGTCCATGTGAACACCTTCAGCCACTACGGCCTCATTGTCCCCGATATACTGGCCGCGCAGGCTCGATTCGAACGTCTCGGTGTGAACATCGTCAAGAAAGCTGGTGAGCAGGGAGAGTTGAAAGGGCCAATTGCCGAAGCATACGGACTCGGTGGCGTGTTGGACAGAGATCCCAAGGAAGCTGCCGAGATCTACCAGGCGCTGCTAGCCCCTGGCTTCTTGTATTTCATCGTCATGGCGGACCCGGACGGGAACATGATCGAGGTCCAGTCGCAGAATACGCCGCAGCTGGACCTCTAGGGTGCTGGGAGGCTGAGCTAGGCAGGATTTGGGATGACGGTGACACACCATGGCTTTGCGATAGATTGCCTACTTATGGGAAGCTCGAATCTCGTTTGTACAGTTAGCGAAGTTAACTTGAACGGGAACGGTTTGAAGATGGGTGGCCCCCATGTTCCTAAAATATGACGTATTCAAATGACATTTCGCCAAGCGGCTTCGACGTTGTAGAAAGAAGACCTGTCGTTATTCATTATTCGGAGCCAGGCTTCTTGAGCGATGAGGGGATTGTTGTCGTAGTCCAGTTAACTACATATATTACGATACGGGATAGCATAATAATTTCATTCTAATTACTACTAAAGTTTATAATTACAGCAAGGAAGTGATGTTAAAGTTCGCTATAATATTACTATTTGCTTTCGGAATACTTCTCTTCGGGAAATAGTACAATTCGAACTTAACTTTAATAAAGTCGTATTCTAAACTATGAAAATGAATAACAGGATACTTAACCTCGAGTTCATATTAATTGGAGCCGACGGCGGAACAGACCGGCTTCTTTCTCAGGCCACACACCGTTCCCGACTCACCTTGGACGCTGCCATTTTGGCCACGGCGCAATGACTGTGTCGGTGTCCTGGTGGGGTTAGATCTGGGGACGTTTTGTCCATAGGAAACCTTTAGACTCGTTGAAGGCGTCTAAATCATTCTAGATAGTTGTGTGGTGATGATGGCTTCAAATGTAAAGGGGTTGATGATCTTGAATGTGGCTTACGCCCGGGCCAAATGTGTGGCGTGGCCAAGACGGGTGGCGCCAACTTACTGTTCACCGTTGGATTATCCATAATCCTACAATTCCTCTCTATGTACCTACCCTAGGAGTGACCTGGCCGGTAGCGAGTGAGGTAAAGTTATTGAAAGGCAAAGTCTCTTTGGCCTTGGCCTGGCCAAGCGAGACCCTGGAATCTGGTCCATGATGTTTAGATGGTGGCCAGACCCCTATCGGGCGCGCTGATATCCTCTTCTTGTCGCTTGCCCCTGGGCGGGGGGTAAGCAGCGACGATGATCCGAAAGGCAAGCGCTATGCGGGCAATGGTCTCCTCGGCCCAGTCGATCTTGTCCCTTTATATCCCACAATGTTAGCATACCTAGTTACACGGATGCAAGGACACGTGTGAGAGGGACATACATCTTGGTGGCGACGACCACCAGCTTCTCCGTGGGCCCCAGGCCAGCCGCGATCAACTCAGAGTGCCCGAGGACCGAGGCCTCCGGGGAGCTTTGGAATGTCAGAACAAGGTAGGTACGGGAACCGGGGTGGATTGAGA
Source organism: Lasiosphaeriaceae sp. G1095 (assembly GCA_027569635.1). Taxonomy (NCBI): domain Eukaryota; kingdom Fungi; phylum Ascomycota; class Sordariomycetes; order Sordariales; family Lasiosphaeriaceae; species Lasiosphaeriaceae sp. G1095. Next base: position 45,918 of record JAPDFK010000252.1, on the reverse strand, counting down.
GACGTGGTGCCATCTCGGCGATGGTGGTTTTGTTTCTATAGCCTCGTAACTCGTCGAAAAGCTTCATTCAGTCAATCTGGGGGTGCGGGCGCATTGGATAAGAAATAACGAGCTCTGCAACCGGAACGTCAATATCTGCGCCAACTGCCTCGTGAGGTATGAACAAGGCAAACGTGATGGAGACGATGAGATTGTACTTACGGCTAAAGGCAGCACCAGCAGCACTAGCCTAGCCCTACTCTCCTCGTGCTGTTCGAAAATCGAGTGTTGACCTAGATACGGGGCAAGAAAGACAAAAGGTGGAAGATAGGTATCGTTATCGCAAGATGTATTTGCCCTTGGTGACAGCCGACGGATGCGTAACTCGTAAAAAAAAAACGCGAATGGGGGAGGAGGAATGGATAGGTAGGCGGAAGATGTGGAAAGGCCGGGAGTATTCGGGCTGGAGAAAGAGAAAGAAGGGAAAAGACGAGGCGGGATGTTTCTTTTCAAGAAGGGAAGGTGCGTGAGTGCTTAGTTGAGTGTTGCGTTTCTCGTTTGGCAGCGGTAGATGGTGCGGTGGGCTAGAGGGGGGTGCAGGTATATCTATCAACGAACAAAAATCTCGGTGCGATACAACAGTTTTAATCAAACGCACTCGCAAAAACAAAGAACATTCATGCGTGTAACACTTGGCTGCGCACTCCAATTAACCACAACTGCCGCACTTAAGGAAGATAGAAAGAGAGAACGCTGCATTCTGGTTAGAACCCAGGCTCCGATGATGGTCGTGTCGGCATTGCCTCCACACTCTTTGGTGCGCTTGATCTGGTTAGTTAAGTTTAGTGGTGCTGTATTCTTGCTACACAACGCAATGGTGCCGCTGTGGGAATTTTGATTAGCATACGGAATAAAATAGCCATATGCGAGTAAAACTGATCAAATGGCAAGCTGTTGAAAGTCAGGTAGGTAGTTGTGATGGTAGGTGCCAAAGCTGGTGAAGCGCCAAAGAGACGCAAGATGAAACACGCCACGACTTACTTTAAAAAGAGCCCGATCGACAACCCACTGCTGACAGTGGGCAAACGCGTGGTTGGGTACATCCAAGACATAGGTCAGGGAGATGTATTGAACCTTATTGCCAGCGTTTGTTGTTGCGCAGTGCTGAACTGCTCAGATTTGAGCAGTACAGTACCGCGGCGTTTACTCCAAATTTCGCAGTTTGAAGCTCAAAATGAAAGTAGAAGTTTATTTTATACACATTCTCAGCGTTTGGCCACTGCCAGCAGCAGGTTGTCGATCAGGCCCGCCGGGCAGACAGCGTGTGACTCGTGACAGGTTATAGGAAACGACCTTTCTTTCAAATATTGACAGGAAACAATATCACAACTTTGATTTGCATAAGGAGAAAATGACGGTGACCTTGATGGGATGCAGGTACCTAAGCTTGCTCTATGAATGATGAATCTCTGCTGTGCTGGCAGGTATATGCCTACCTAAATAGGTAGGTAGTTGATGGTTAATCAGCACTCGGCCCAGTTCTCCTTGATCACGTCGACGATGACGCCGTGATCATCGTGCTGCTTGAGCCCCGACACAACCACCACAGTGACGATGCCCTCGACGCCCCGAACCCGGATAGGGATAGCCCCGCCGTGGATGGCATACTGGCTGGCCTGCTCGGCGCTCATGCCGAACTTGAGGCGAAAGGCCTCCTCATCTCCATCATACTTGCAGTGCAGCAGCCAGGTGCTGCAGCCCCAGCGCAGGACACTGTTGCGCTTCCGCTTGACCCACATCTCGTTGTCGGGTGTGGTGCCCGGGCCGGTGACGCACTGGAAGATGACCTGGCCGCTGTTGGCGAGGGAGATGGAGACCAGGGCGGGCGACCGTCTAGCGAGCGGCGCAAGGCGGTTGTAGAGGAGGTGGCCCAGGTCCCAGGCGTCGTCCGAGGTGAACGAGTCAAAGGTGAAGGAGTCGCCGTCTGCCTTCACTGCTTCGACCTGCATCCAATATCACACAAGTCAGCAACGCGAGACATCTAGGATGGGGGGAAATGTAAGAAAATGACGAACATTTTGAGGAGGCGTGATGATGGGCGTCGGCATTTGACTCCGGGACTGAATGCCAGAGCGGCCGGCGCGCTTGCGAGTGTAGACCTTTTGTGACATTGTGCTATTACGGGATGTTGAGTTTGTCGGGTTACGAGAATAGGTAGGCCAAGGTCAACGAATGGTCGAGGTCAAAAGATGGCGAAGGTGGGTGATGAGCCAACTCTGAATAAATACGTTGCGAGGTGGATCTCCTTCTCAAGTTGAGTAAAATCACTGTGTCCACCGTCACGTCCAACACAGTACAACACAGTACATGCATGTACGTACTGTAGTACGTAGGTATAGGACGAAATGGTCCGTGCCTACTGGTCCCCACACCAGTCTTTCAGAAAAAGGCTACTAGTTGGGTTTATCTAAGGCCCAACCAAGTGCTTGAATACCTATCATGTCTTTTGTTAATCTATTGTCAAGGTGCTTGAATCTCACTGTGGATTTCAACCAAGGTGAGGTGCTGATAATAAGTGAAGGAAGTGGGCATGGTATCTCTACCCAGATACATAGTGACTTTATATCACTGCTAGGTCGGTTTGCGGCTCCCAATGCAGACCGTTGCGTGACGTCATTCAACTGCAGCAATCTCCGCTCTATTCTCTCAAATGTCCCCATCTATCCAGCAAATCACATCCATGCATGCATCTCCAGGGCAGAGGTGTGTCTAGGGATGGCATGGCCAGGTGTTGCTTTGGGCTGGGGTAGCTAACTGACAGCCGCCCCGGACCTGCGTCTTGTCACTGCATCTTTGGGATAATAAGACGAACCAACCTCGGCCTTGGCAATAAATGCACCGTGTTGACTTGCTCGGGCTGGAAGCTTCCTACCGGGTTAGGCAAGTTTTTTTTTCCCTGCTCACGAAAATTCCGAGGCGGGGTATCTTGCCGATGCTGATGGTGTGTGAGAACGACCAACTGAAATCAAAGGCGGGATCTGAAGTGATACTGTCTCAGGCGTGGGGGTTGCCCGCTCCTCCATAAAAGAACTCCCTTTGGACTGTGATGCAGTGTTGGATGGGTTTCAACCAAAAAACGTGGTAGAAAGGGAAACCTGGGTTTGATCATCATCGAAGGAAGCACATCTGTAGCATGCCTTGACCAACCAGGTTTGGAATGCAATCCCCCCTGTAGCCCTCTTCGGTTCCGACCTTTATCACCGGTAGGCAGAGCGTTCAAGTTTCCGAATCCGTGCAGGACCAGACCAAAGAAGAAAAAAAAAAGATAATAAATCACTGTGTTTGATGTGCCAGTCTTGCTTTCCAACGTCAGAGTTAGGTCATAGCTCGCGCCTCCTCCTGTCGAGAGATGTGGCCGACTTGGGGGGGTCGCCGAGTTTCTGAATGTCGAATTGGAGGTGAGATAGGCACCAACCATTGGCCACAGTGCCCAAAAAGCTCATTTTGTCCCAACAGAACGGAAGCGCCCAACCGCGCCGATAAAACTTGCCAACACAGAAAGGAGGCACCCAGATTGTTCTGTTGGTTCTACGTGGTGAGTGTCCTGCGAATTATGGCCCACGTTATTCGTCGTCCCCCCTGCCAGGTATGCTGCATATACTGCATGCACCCTTCCCACACAGTTCCGAGGCGGCTCGATGCATGCAAGGTTGACTGACCCCAGTCATCTGCTGCCCTGCGACCCGCGCGCGGTTTGACCCGAATATTAACAAGCTGCCCAGCTTTAGTTTTATCTCATTCCGCATCCTATCCTTTTTATTCTGACCCTGATGGCTTTTGGACCCTTCCACCTTCATCCTGCGCGGCAGGGAAAACGCCCAACATGCTGAACTGGGGGCGTGCTGGCCTTCACCAAGGGCCTCCTCTGAGTTCTGGTTCACCTGTTCGACGAGACGAGCACGACACCCTCAGGCAGCGCGTGTGGAATGTCCCCGACGGCAAACGACCTGATTTCTCCGAAACATTTGTCCGCGGGGAAGACATTGTCATTTCGTGGAACAGGGTCAATAACAGCATCTATGACCTGTGGTTTACAAGTTGTGAGGAGGGCTCTGGTGCGAACCAAGCAGTGGCACTAAGTCTTGCCAGTTAGTTACCCTATTCATCCGCAATCAAAGATCATAATAGTCTGGATCGGACCCTGACGTGATTCCATTACAGGAAACATCAACCTCAACACAAACGGGACCTTTCACTTCGCCAGTTCCAAACCCTCACAGGAACAGCTCGCAAAAGCCACAAAGTACGTCCTGCGCTTCAAGCCTCCAACCGAACAGGGCCTTTTTATTGCCTCCGACCCGGATTTGACGAGCCCCGGCTTCCTGATTGTCGACGAAAAGGCTTTCGGTGGCAGCACAGTTCCCTTGGCAGACGACAACTCACCGGCCGGAGTGTTCGGGCTTTTCGATAACCCGCCGCAACCGGACCCATCACATCCGGGTGTATCCCGCGGGGCAGCAGCTGGGATTGTGATTGGGTTGATATTGTTCGTGTTGGTGCTGGTGGCAGCAGAATTCGCGTACCTGTGTTGGAGGAGAAAGAGAGAAAACACCGTGGATACAGGAATACGACAACGGACGAACTCGGGAGGGCGGTTGAGGGATAACATCAAACCGTGGGCATTTTTGGGCAAGTTACCCAACTTGAAGAGAAAGAAACGGGGCACATCGTACTTGTCCAGATCGGGCCACGAGTGGCATCAAATCTATGAGTTACAGGGCGATGGCAGCGGAGGGGGCGAGGGGAGAGGAGGTGAAGCTCCCAGTGCCGGTCGAGAGCCGAGATCACCATGGCTTCCTAAACGGAAACTCACTCTGAACAGTGTCTTGGTAGAGCTCGAGGCTTGACAAGACCCCGAGGATTATCAGAAATAAATCTTTGATATTTCTTGCTGGCTCCAGACACACTGCTTTTATGGTGCTATGTCTCGGTATAATGAAACTAGACTCATTTGGCCCTTCTAGTAAAGGTAGGTTCCCACTCTTTACCTCACTCGTTGACCGCAAACATTAGGTATCCTTGCGGAAAGCCGCAGAAATGTTTGATACTTTGTCCGCCTGCGGCTTCCCCCGGAGCCACATAATTAAAGGAGAAAAGCGTAACGAAAGGAGGGGGGGGGATGGTAACCGTTTTCCTTTCGAATCAAACCGCCAGCCCTCGAATCGAACCGACCGTTTTGTGGAAGAAATAGTACAAAAGTAAATTGGAAGATCATTCATCTGAGCCTGTGTCTAGAGCGTGATTTTGTGTTACCCTTCCTTTCTTTTGTCATTGTGGCGGTTGTGATTGAAGGGGGGAGAATATAGCGGCGTCGCAGCACGGCTGCGCTTTTCGCGACTACCTAAAATTCCATGACCAATAATTACACATTACTATCGAGGAAATGTAATTTTGAATAAAATAGTGTAGAAAGCCAAGGGAAGCTCGGATGGCCCATTGCTTGCAATTGGTTGTTTTCAGCAAACTTGCACACTGTTTGATGGCAGGCTTTGAGGAGACAAACTCGCCAAGCGCAGCCAAGTCCTCGTCTGGGCTGGGCAAATGCGGCGAGGTGCCACGTGTGACTGGCGGCGACAAATCAGGATCAACCCACCTTCAAAGACCAAGACAAAGATAAGACGGTGAACGATGGCTGGTTGAGAAGAAAAAAAAAAGAAAAAAAAAGGGACCAAAGACATTGGCAACTGGGGGTAAAAAAGAAACTTATTCTGGTCATTGTCTTTTGTTTCACTTTGCCAAGGTTTGAAAAAGCGCAGTTGAAAGAAAGAACCTGACAGTGGTGCCAGCCAAGAAGCAACGCCAAGCAAGGCGTTACGAAGGGTTTGCGTTGCGCAAAAATTTACGAGCCAAGCCGGTGCCAAGTCTCCCAAGAGTCTTGGTCCACCAACTTCAGAGGAGCCAAGGCTCGGCGATGCCCACACCGTTCTGGGATGCGGTCTTGTCTGCCGTTTGATTAATAACTGGGGGGTCCTCCTCACGTTCCCGTCTTTTTTTTGGTTTCATCTCTCTTTTCTTTCATCAGACCCATCTTCAATTATTATTCAATATACGACAATAACAACAATAACATGCCCCTTTTTCAACAATGCTGAGCGCCCGAGACAAAAACAAGTAATAAATTGGTGCATCATCAGAAAATAAGTGGGCCGAATGAATATTTATAATTCCAAATCGACAACTTTGCTCATTCAGCATCGGGACTCTGGCCGAGCCCGCCGCCTCGAGTCGGCCTTGAGAAATTAATAACATGGAGCCTCCAGAGCCAGAGGACTATGACGGAGCCGAACGGGGCCAGCGGCGGCAGCCAGTGCAGGTCACGGCAAGAGGGTTTGCACCATTGGGTGGCGGCGGCTCAGCGAGACAGCAACGACGACACCACAGAACCGGGTACGCAGCGCGGACTGTTCTTCAGCTCTCTTCCATCCTGCTCTCCGTAATCCTGTTGGGCCTGGGCATCAAGATGTCGTCGACGTACGACTCGGCGCCGCTGATACATGTCTCTGTTGCCTTTGTCATTTTTACGGTGAGTTTGGGTTTTCTCTTCTCCCCATCGGCCAATATCGTTCAAACATGACATGTAGAATATCATGTTGGCTTTGAATGTTGCATATCTCAGAGACTTGTTGCTGACGAGTGATTATAGGCTGCCACATCAATTGCGTGGCCCTGTGTCGAGTTCCTAACCGTCTGGCTCCGCCGCGATCACCACGGTATCTATGCTGGCGCTCATGTCGGCGTGCACATGTGTCTCTGCCTGGCGACGGGCGCCACCATGGGCTACATGTGCCTCTGGGTCTCTGCTGGCGACCACTGGCATACCGTCCAGATCAACGCCCAGCCCGTCGACTACTCTCCGCTCTACCACATGGGCATCATTGCCGTCACCACTTCAGTGTTGCTGTTGTATGTGTCACTCCACTCTTCCCAGCCACTTGTGCTTAGAATAGTGCGCAAGGCCGTTCGCTAACCTGGAACTCTAGACTTGTCCACTTCATCCTTTCCATCCTCGCCTGCCGCGAGATTGGGAGAAAGGATGACAAGGACGCTGCCGCCTACAGGACCATCATCACCGTCAGGTATGATGGGGTCGGGCCTATCGGTACCGCCCGACCTCGGAACTACCACATCCCAGAGGCCATCAGTCTGTCGCCGGATGCTGGCAGAGAGACGGCAGGATTGGCGAGGCCGCTAAGAGCACTCCTGGGAACTGAGGTGACAAAGGGGTTCAGGGCTGGGGGCGCCTCGGGTACCTCACCGACCGCGTCTGAAAAGTCCCGCCAGTCGTGACTAACGTATATTGATACTCATGAATGGGGAGCGGAGAGGTGAACAGGTTCACTTTTGCATTTTCGGGGGGGGGGGGGGGGGGGGGTTCGGGTAGGTATGATTTAATTAGCATGGAGTTTTGGCTGTAACGAAATAAAGGCCGAGGGTTTTGAGGGGCGAAAAACGAGCCGTCTAGGACTCGTGGTCGGTTTACCAACATATTGATACGATAGGGTTATTACATGATCAATGGGTCGGGTGGATGAGCAATGGTTATACGACTGATATAATCACGTTCCACTATTCTCATTCTTTGAAAACCCCATGCAAGAGTCTCATGTTGGGCTATGAGAGAGGAACTCGGTCCGATATGACCGTGTCGTTGCATGTACCTCAGCTGCTATACGGAACGGAAACAAGAAGATGAAATGATTATGGAGACGATTAAGAACTTGTAGACCCCTTCCGCGCTCCTCGGGCCCCCAGCTCCTTCTCCAAAAGCGGCTCAATCAGCACCTCGGGTCCTTTGGGAATAATCAGAGGTCCCTGACCTTGGAACACGATGCGGTGGCGGGCCTTGGCGTACCCCTGTTCGTAAAGATGGAGGCTTGGGGCCGTGGTCTTGTTACATGCGGCCCTCAGAACGCCATTTTCGTCCTTGTCCCAGAACAAACGACGCACCCAGAGGTGGATGTGCGGGTACTCGTGCCGGATCGACTTGAGATTGCACAAGAATACGGGGTGGTATGCCACGTCGAACCGAATAATGGTTGTATACAGGCGCACATCGGCTTCGGTGATGTGCTCCCCCAACAGGTATCGTCTGCCATCACCGAGAATTTGCTCGACGCGGTCAAGGGCCTCGAAGAGAGGGTGCAAGTTCGCCTCAGATGCCTCCTGCGTGGTGGCGAACCCCGTCTTGTACACGCCGTTGTTGATTTTGTCGTAGATCCAGCTGTTTAACTCGTCAATCTGGGCCTGCAGGGGCTCTGGGTATAGACCTCCCCCGGGCCGGTTGGATTCTCTCAGGTGCTCGGGAATCAGGTTGTCGAAGGCAGTGGCAAACATGCGGATGATCTCCGAGCTCTCGTTATTGACAAGACTGTGTGTTTTCTTGTCCCAGAGTACAGGCACGGTGGCGCGCGAGTTATAGTCTGGATCGGCCTTCTGGTACAGCTCCCGACGCAGCTTGAATCCATATAGGGGATCAGCAGCTAGATACTCGCCCTCGCCGCTGAAATACCATCCCTCCAGGCCACTGTCAAGAAGATACAAGTCAATGATATCCTCCAGCCCCTTGATGGCGCGAACAATCAGAGTTCTGTGGGCCTGCAGGAATGATATGGTCAGCATATTCGAGGCTCGATACCGAGACATAAGGTGAACAGCTCTCACCCATGGACATTGCGGAGATAGATACAATGCGTATCGTCCTTTTTCAGCCGGATACTGGGAATTGGGATCTGCTGAGATAAATTTGCGGAATGAGCTGGCAGGACGAGTGAACTGCCCGCCCTCCTGGTATATCTGGCCCTGCAGAAATGTCAGTCTCAGACCTAGCCAAAAAAAAATAAAATAATTTAGTGTTCGTCACTCACCTTCGTTGCCATGATAATCCTTGCCAAATAGAAAGTCCTGTGAATAATGGCTGGGCTGATGTTGTTATACTCGAGTTGTATGTGTCAGGGTCGGTTATTTTGACTGAGATGCTCAAGTCAAGTTATATCACCATCCACTTTCATGACCTTAAATTCAGTGACGGAATGGGGACGGAGCAGCTCGGATAACCGATGGTGTTGGATTGCATTAATAATTCTGTCTGTTACTGACAAAGCACTTGGAGCACATCATTGAACCCCGCAAATCGCTAATATTCTAGATGATAGCTCATCTTCGCCGAGGGGTAACAAGCCGCCGGCTTGCGAAAAGTAGGGGCAGAGTAGGGTAGGGGCAAAAGGGTTGGGGCGAATCAGGTCAACTCCAAACTCCCGTCCAAGAAACTGAAGGGATTCCGAATGGAACTAGATGCCCTAATCATGGGATGGGTGTGTGGGCACAATGTCCATGACCTTGGATTCGATCTGGCGTAGTCCTATATATAAAAGCGTGGAGATGAAAGTTTGTTCCAGAAACCCCGTCATGAAAAAGATCGGGAGTTTCGACGACTGATCTCCCAGGCCCCCAAAACCTGGGCTGGAACTTTCTTAGGGCTGGAAGGTGCTGAAGCGGGTAGGGCGGTAGGCTGTTTTAGCGAATGGTAATGTACATACATACCCGTCAAGGTCCCCTGATCCACCCCCGCAGACCCCGCATCGCAACCGAGCTCCTCCATTCCCGATCGCAGGTCGAAATTTTTTCAGCATTCAACAAACGCCATTATCCTGTTCCGCTGTTCCGGCGCGCGCCTCGACGACAACTGCCACAAAAATGCACTCCGTCATCCGCCCCAATGCCTGGGTGGCTCTCAAACTCCCGTCGGGCGTCACGAGAGTGATGCAAGTCGTCCCAAATACGTATGTCTGCATGCCACCGTAACTCACATGTCGTTTTGCGCATCTAGCAAAGGAACAGCGTGCACTAACAACTGCTATTCGTGGCCCAGGACAATATCGCTCGGCAAATATGGCGCGTTCCCAGCCAATCTGATTCTCGAGCGGCCGTACCACCTCACATGGGAACTCGAAGACAAGCGACCAGACGAGAGCTTTTCCCGTCTCCGCGTCGTCCCGCCCTCCGAGCTCTACGCCGAGATCTTTACCGACGAACAATCCCCTGGCTGCCTGACACCAGCACCCGGTGTTGGTGAAGCGGTAGATGGCGAGGAATTCAGCCTGGTCGACACCGAGAGCGGGAATATCGTGGCACAGTCGACCCTCGATGCGCGGCAGACATTAACCCAAGACCAAATCGAGGAGCTGAAGCGCGACGGCACAAATGCTGGCAAGGATGTCATTGCGAAACTTATGCTTTCGCATACCGCGCTGGACCAGAAGACGAGCTTTAGCCTGGCCAAGTACAAGCTGCTCAAGACAAAGAAATACATCCGAAGATTCCAAGTACTGCCCATCGATGTGCCTAATTTCTCGCAATGGCAGCTGGAGGAGAGGGACGCCAACAAAATCTTGGACATCCGCGCCGAGATGATGGCTCTAGCAGGGTGCTGGGGTAACGTGCACTACGGAGGCGAAGATGTTTATCTCGAGGACCCTCAAGCGACAAGCGAGCAAGGGCAAGAGGCCTGTCCTCCCATTCAAACCGATCTGCTGAAGGGGAGATGGCTGGTTGTGGACGACACCTGCGGGCTACTGGTGGCAGCAATGGCCGAGAGAATGGGCGTGCTATCGCCCCCAGACGAGGACGAGGAGGATAAGAAAGAGATGAAAACAGTGGGGAATGGGACAGTCGACAAGCCAGTACCTAATGAAGAGCAAAGACAACAAGAAAACCCCGAGAGAGCTCGACGAGACAGCGATATTGAGATGACGGACGCGCAAGAAGCCCTGGCGAAGCCGAAAGTCGAAGCGAAGCAACGGACGCAGAAACCTCGCCCCTCCGACTTTGCCATCCCATACTCCCAAACAAATACAATCACCGTTGTTCACGGAGCCAGCCAGCCGAACCTGTCGTTCCTGAACTACTGGGGCTTTGACCACACATCTCCCAACCACCCGCCGCACCCTCTCCTCAGCCACCTCATGACTCTCTCCTGGCTTCAGCTGCTCAAGCCAGAGCTCGACACGTCGTACTCCACACTGCCGCTTACAGCATCGGCCGAGACGCTGAGCTCGTGGAAGCCGAGTCGAAGGGGGAACTTCCACCGCAAGCGGAGGAGGTACGCGCGGACCCGTCACGTCGTGGACACGGCACGAGCAGGAAACTTCTCGGGGCTAGTGTGCGCCAGCACCATGGACCCGATCAGCATCATGAGGCACGCTCTTCCCCTGCTTGTCGGCGGCGCGCCAGTGGCCATCTACTCGCCCAACCTGGAACCGCTGTCAGCACTCGCCGACTGCTTCAGCGTAAGCCGACGCACGGCTTGGACGAGCGGGGCCGTGCCCGAGGTCGTCGACAAATCGAACGACGAGCTGGAGCACTGGCCTGGCAACGACGAGTTCCCGCTCAACCCGACGCTCTTGCTGGGCGTGTCGATCCAGACGAGTCGCGCGCGCCGCTGGCAGGTCCTGCCGGGCCGGACGCACCCTCTGATGACCGAACGGGGCGGGTCAGACGGGTTTATCATGACCGGTTGGAGAGCAAAGCCGGCTGAAGGCAAGGTGGCCGCCAAGGGCAAGTTCAAGCGGAGGAAAGTAGACGATGCTTCGGCGGTGGAATCAGAGGCCGCCGACACTCCAGCGTAACAAGGGACTTGCATCAAGAAGATGATAGGGGGCATCATTGGCATTCAAAATATGGGCGAGGGGGGAGCAACAGGCGCCATATCATGCATGATAGATATTGGAAATGGATACCCATGTACAAATACAAGGAGAAAGAGATTATTCACGTCCAAACTTGTGTGTGTGTGTGGACCGCTCAAAAGGCGCAAGCGTGCAATGTCTTGTTTTGTCTTTTTTTGAAGGATTGCTTTCTGACTATCTTTTGACCATCGGCGCTCCTTGTAACTCTTAATAAGGGTTTCCTGTCGTCTTTTAAACTCATAGCCCCTTGCCCATAAACTTGCGCTTCGTAAAGCTCAACCACCACTTGCTCGGCTTCCCGTCTCCGCCGTCCTCGTATACTCTTGCCAGTAACCGGGTCGCCAGCTCTTGTCGCACTTGTGACATGTACTGCCTCAGGACCTCGGCGTCTTGTCTGTCGCGGGGGGGTTCGTACATCTGGGAAGAACAGACAAGCAGTATTAGTATTTTATAATCAAGGTTATCAGTAGGTTGGGGGGGGGGGGGGGGGTTTCCACGTCCGTACCTGGTTAAGAGGCCACGTCGGATCGCCGGGGAGGGCAAAGTTGGTGTCGAGCGCCAGGTTCATGACATCCTTGGTGGCGTCGCGCACGCCGGCGGTGGGCTTGATCTTGCTCAGGCAGTCCGAGATGAACCAGATGCCGTAGACGAGCAGGCGGTCGGCGGGGCCCTGGATCTCAAAGTTGCGGAAGAAGGTGTTGGCGCGGAACAGCGCGAGCACCTCGTCCAGGATGTCGTAGCTGTCCGAGTCCGGGTCGGGCGACTCGCTGGCCGGCAGCGGCGGGTCGGGAAAGGGCAGCGGGTATACGGGGCCGCGGATCTTGGTGCGAAGGGGCAGGAGGGGGAAGTTGCCGACCAGCCGCGGCGGGTTGGGGTCGGCATTGAAGATGGAGTTGTAGGCCTAGAGCGGAGCAAGGAGGGAGAGGTCAGCGACGGTTCAGAGGCTGGGTTGACTTTGAGCCATCATCAGGTAGGCAGGTAGCCACAGCAAAAATGACACAGACAGGCATATGTCGCTTACCGGCATTGTGGGCAACAAAGCTGTTGTTGGCCTGTGGTGGGAATCGCGGGTGGGATGCGTCACGTCACGGCCGTCGTCTTTCCGACTGGAGCTCACCTCTCGATCGCAGCCTTGCGGGGTCGTATGCCTGGACCTGCGGCCGCCAAGCAATCCCAGCCCTGACGTCGAAAGGGGTGAGTGTGGTGGCTGAGGGCGGGCACAGCCTGCTACTTTTGTGCCTGAGGCCGAAAACAGCGAACAGTCATCAAGGCAGTCACATAATGGGTTCGGGCGGCTTTGGCTCTTGAGGCGCAATTGGCTGGCGTACGGCCGGCTAAAAACGGCCAGGTCGCAAGACTCTGCCGGCAGCGGCAACTGCTACTGGACGAGCGCCAAGCCCGCTGCCCAACGCACCAGACTTGCGCCGTTTGGGGCCGCATTCGGAAACGTCGGAGTTGAGATGGTGTTCATGCAGTCTTTTCTTAACAGTTTGGCCTTGGCTTGTATTGTTTCCGGTGAACTCAGATATTAAAATGTACAAAACCAAAAGGGTCACAAAATAAATCGAGAACGGACATTGCGAGGGATCACGAAAATGCATGCATGATTTCTCCCAGCACAGTGTGGCTTGACATGTCTCTCTATGTAACGCCACAGCGTTGGTGCCTACGAGGACAACAGATACCTGGGTACCGCCAGATGCTGCACAATGCGAGGTGGGCGGGCTGTCACGGGAGCTCGTGTGCTAGCGCGTTTTTGTGGCCGGCAAAAAAGCCAGATTTGGTTGGCACACCGCACTCGCCACGCACGAAAGCAAGGCGGGCCCTCAATTGAGGGGGGTCCCGGCACTCCCCACCTTTTCCATTGTCGCGTTTTCTTAAACTCATTCCTGCCCCAGCCTAACCTCGTCCCAAACCCTTTGTGCGTGCAACCGTCACAACGAACCTTTGGCACAAAACCTTCAATCGTCCTTATTTCGAGGACGCCTGAACTTCCCGAAACTCTTTTCGGCGTCATTTTCGTTCTTTTCGATCGCATTCGCGATTTCTTTTCCCTTTGGGCAGCCGCAAGCACCCCGCGATTTCGCGGCTTGTGTGTTTTTGCAGGGGCTCCCCGTGACGACGCGGGTGTCAATCCACACCCACCTTGCACCTTATACCTTACCCCGGCCTCAAGGCGACTGGCCCTCCTCGATGCTCGCGATTGAGTAAGTCGCGCCTGTCTTCGCGTCGCTTGCATGTGCCTGATTCAGCTCTAACCTACCCACCGCGCGCCATAGCTCCTTCTTTGCCAGCAGCTTCCTCGGTCAGCTGCGCACCAAAATCACTCGCATCATGCCCGCCTCACGCGACACCCCCAGCGCGCTGGGGCGCAAACCCTGCGACAAGGACACCACCACCACCACCACTCCCACTACCACAACCACAACCCAAGCAAAGCAAGGCGCCGACACGTCGCAGAAGCAGCCATCTCGCCGGCGTCGCCGAGCGCAGGTTACCAGCCCCGAGCCCGGCTCGCTCTACGACATCATGCATGACAATGCGGGCGCTTCGCTCTTCGTCCTTCCCATCTGCTGGACCGATCAACATACCCGCCTCCTCGGAGCGCAATTTCATGAGCTTCCCGCCGTCCTCACCCCAGTTCCTGACCATATCCCCGGAAGATGGCTTGAGCCGTCCAGCACTGCGCGTGCCCTTACCAATGAACTCCATAATCTCGTTAAGATTGACAAGAAGAACTCCCCGGCCGGCACATTCTGCAAGAATCGCGCCATCAAGCATGTCATGGGCACCCTTTTCCCTGAGACCCTGTCGTATCCAAAGACGGGCGCTGAGCTTGATCTCTACTTCGGCCAGCGTGTGTTCAGGAAGGCCATTCGCGTTCTGTGTCTGTGGAAGACCCCTACTGGCTTCGAGACCTCCTTCGACTCGGCCCCGACAATCCCAGCCTCATCCTTCAACCGGATTCCCAATGGTGTCCGCGACTCAACAGCCGAGTATGCGTCGAACTTGCCCCTGCTGGCATACATCAACCGGTCGCAGCTGGCCATGATCCGCCAAAACCTCTTCCGCGTCGTTCTTGGCCCCGACAATAGTCCCAACGAGCCCGTGGCCTCGTTGCAGCGCCTGCGATCCAAGTTGCTCATTCCCGCCAACACTGAGCACGACTCATACATCGTCGCAATTCTGCTTGCCATGGCGCAGGCCCACTTCTACCGGTCGGTCTCGTCCAAGTCATCTTCACAGTCTTCATCAAACTCCCGCGGCAGCCCCAAGTCACAGAAGTCACAGAAGCCCCTCCGCATCCCGCCGCCGGTGTTCCGCGACATCAAGGTCCAAATTATCACCCACGATGAGGGCAATCCCAGCAATCCCAACTTCCTTGTCTACTCAGCTGTCGTTACAGCGGCCTTCCTAGGTCGCTTCTTGTACCCGGAGAAGGCCCCCGCCGACTCCAGAGAGAATGCAGAGAGCGGTGATGGCATGCGCATAACTTATACCCCAGTGCCCTTCTGGCCTGTTCTTGGTCTGAAAGAGCGACTGGCCAAAGCGCTCGGCAGCGAAATCGCCGGCGACCCCCTGTTCGCGGACCCTGAGTATATTGGACTTTGGAATGAGTTGGTGGACCCGCACCCGCCCTTTTTCGAAACCATCAGAATCAAGAAGCGTAGACGCGCCGAGAGAGAACCCTTGTCCGAGGTTCTCAACAGCAGCTTTGAGGACGATGCGCCTGGCAGCTCGGATGATCGCCCTATCCTGAGTCCCGATGCTAAGAGAAGACGGACCACGCGGACGATCAATCCACTGGAAGTTTGTTAGGGAGACCGAGATGGTCTAGGAGTTTGGTGGTTTTGAGGGCAATTGCTGCGTTGTTTTTACCGCGGGAGAGCATCCCGCTGGATGCGAATTTGATGATACGGATAACGAGACGATAGTACATATGGGATATCAGGCGAAACAGTTACGGCGGAGTTTTATGGCAGACAAAGCGAGGCATTGATGCTCACGCATCTACGGTGGACAGGAAATGGCTTGCGTTTTCATGTTTCTACTTCGTGGGTAGGGAGCGACGGCTTCGGCCTCGCCTTTGAGCATTTGCCTCTGGTAGTACGGGGCTCTCTTGAGTATATTAGCTGTCAATGGATTCATCTTTGTGCTGAATTCTATCTTTATTATGTTGGGATGCTCACCAAGACCAAGGTAGGTATCCCCAGTCGAGTGTCTCATGGTGCTTGACCTAGCCATGATCCCGCCCAGTGAAGCCTCGATTGTCCACCCGATTTGAAGACTTTGACGAGCATGGATGTCTTTCCTCAACAACCTCCCCACCGATGTCGCATCCTAACCGTTGGACAGGTGGGGGATGACAAGAACATGGCCAGACCCTGAAAAGACCCCCAAAAAAGATCCTTGTCAAGAAGCCATCACAACAACGTATGACATCAAAATTCCACACCTGGAACCCCACCGCTCCGAGTGGATTCGAGGCCCCTGATTGAGAGCCTCAGCTCTTGGCATCAAATTCCACTCCATGGGCAGGGACTGGTGATATGCCTCATTTTTGGGGGGTTTCAATTCTCAAGGTGTGTGATGTGCCTTGCTCTTTAGAACAGGGTGGGCGACATGTGGGCACATCTCCAACCCCCGTCCCACTTGTGGAAGCTTCGACTTGTCCAAGAGTCTGAGCGTCATGTCGCAAAACCATGAAGTTAACGATAGCTTATACACAGATAGATTCTTGTTACCAAGTGACATACTAATAACCAAACTTGACTTTCCAAAACCAATAGGACTTTTAATTCGTGCTTGTCCCATCCTGATCGGGTCCTTTCCCCTGATTTACTCCGCAGAGTAGTGCACCGCACGGATACGACGTGCGGATGCATAGGCACACGCGTGTGTAAACTGCGACTCCGAGTCTGGTTGGCCTCTCGAGCCGCGACTCCCTCCGCGTGTTGCCCGCCACGTCCCTTCTTCGGATGATACAGAATCGTGCCATAATTAATTGCGGGAAACGACGTGGCTTCCATCATTCTCTCTGTTTTTTTCCTTTCTCCGATTTAACTTCCGAGGTTGAGTTCAAGGTGTGGCAGCTCTTGCAATACCTGAAAATTCTCCGGATAGCGCGTATAAGAAGAGCGGGTTCTTTATCTTGTTGGTCGTTTTCTTGATCTCCTTCTCATCATCAATATTTTATTTCCCCTCAGTACAATCCCTGGAACCATTGACACTCCTTTGACCAACACACATTAAACCGGATTTCTCCTTAATACATAGTTTAACATGGGCCAAGACGAGACTTTTGTCCAGGAGGTTAAGGACGCCGTGGACGGCCAGACGTATGTTGATTCAATTCCCTTTCCTTCAATTGGTAGATTGTTCGGCATATCCACAGCCAAAATTGTCCATCAGGCATCGATTGGTTTCCAGTTCTTAGATCCAGCTAACAAAATCCAAATACTATCAGTGCCGCCGATGAGACCGCTAAAGACGCGAGTGGCACGGAGGCCAAGGTTGACGCGGTTGTTGATTCTGGTCAGTATTCACTCACCCCTTCACACCATATCTAGGGTGAGCCATGGATCTTCAACAATGGCATTTTCCCATCGGCAATTGGTTCTGCTAACTAAGCATCAATTTCCCCTCACAGTCGTCGCCGAGGCCGCAACCAAGGAGGGCCTCTCCGCTGCCCTAACGCCCGAGCTGAACAACATTGTCAACGATGAGGTCAACAAAGTAGTCAGCGAGGTTGTCAACGAAGACTCAGATACTACCGATAAGGCTTAGTCGCGTATGAGGCCAAACAGACTGCTGCTTTGGGGACAAATTGTTTATTCATGGACATGGCTGCCGCACTTTGCACAGAAGTTTGTGGTGGCATTACTAGCTTCACCCAGGAAGAAAGAGAATAAAAGGATTGCTCACTGTTTTTCGTGTTTTCGAACTTGCATGACTTTGAGCTTGGACTTGTTCCTAATGTCCGAGTTGATCCAAGCGCCAAAACTTGGAATGTTGTGAGCTTCTCTCTGATCGAGGGACGAGGAAGGGGCAATATTGCCAATACGGTCGTGGAGTGCTATACTCACCAGATAATATTAAAAGAAGCATTCAACCAGTGAGACGGCCGTGTTGAGCTAATACTACTCCCCACAGACTACCGCCTTCTCCAAGCAGGCATCTACTAGCTCTCCAGCCTCCAGGGCGGTTGAAGTCTGGGGAAAACGTGGTGTCAAGTTTCGCCTCGGCATCTGGAACTAAAAGAGGTTGCACATGAAATTTTCAGACCGTAGTCTGGTCAAGCAGGTCGGAGAATTCAGAGAGTTAGTCAGAGTGAGGAAAGGTGCGTCTTCGTCCAAGACGTTCAGACCTCGCGGGGTGCATGTTTGGGTTGGGCTGCCAGCTGGGTTCTCCGCATTATCCTCATGGCGCGTATGCTCCCCACAAGCTCGCCAGCCACTATACTAGGTAGTGCCTATATAAGTGCCATAAACTTGACCTCCATTAGGCACCTAGTATAGTATTGGAACTCTGCATCAGCCCTTATCAGGTTACCTGTCGTGTAGATTGTCTATTTCGGCGACCTGGATCTCTCCGTTGCTCCGGGCATTTGGTTTCTTCACATGCTGATGTTGTGTTTTCGAGTGATATGTGACATGCATGGTTTGCAGTAAGAATTGATATGAGAGAGTCGAGGATAAGTGATAGTGTGCAGACCGCCATTCCCCATCACACTACCAACCCGACCAACTGTCTAACCAAACGGCATGCTATCCAAAATCCAAATGCCCTGAGGTTATTAACGTTGAAAGTGAGCCTGAGCTTGCGGGCAGAGTTCGACCCCTTTTCTGAACAAACCGCTATCGGCATCAGCCGCCGCACATCAGCGGGGTGAAATGGGTCATTTCAGCTTTCGATGTCTCCGCTCTCTGTTCACCAGTTGAGAATTGTGAAATTTGATGATCCATATTCCGAGAAGGGCTCCATCTTGTGCCATATTTGCCAAGTCCCCGAGACATGTTTGGGCAGGCGCGGTGCAAGTCCCATCCTTGCAAAAGAGGCGCCGGGCGACAGTCTGGAAAGGGAAAGGGCTGTAAATTTCCCCACGAACGGCAGGGGCAGCCCCAACCCCCTGCATCCCTGTGACCCCACAAACTTTTTTAACTGCCAGGAGAGTAACGGCGGGAAGTTGTCAAGTTTTCACTGCCAAACTCAGGGCAGAGGGGGTTTTTGTTCAGGTGGTGCGTTCCGAACTTAGCGCCCATGTCCTCTTCCTGTCTGACAGCGGGGCTGGCGGTTTTCCGGGATGTCAACCGCAACTTGATTCGTTTAGGTTTTCCTTGCTCTTTCCCAAAGACGGTTCCAGCGACCCGTCTGCTTCCCGTGGCAGGCACCACCCACAGGGGCTGCTAAGCTGTCTTGGGTACGGGGAGGAACCCCAACTCTCGAATCTTCACCTCCCCAAGTTCCGTCCTCGGTCGCCAGCTGGCAGCTTCCCTTTTCTCCCCGGTGACCATGCTCCGCTTGACCCTCCCACATCCCTCCATCACTGCCACACGACCAAGACTCGGCCACACCTCCCCCTCATCCATCGGTGCCTTCCAACCTGATTTACCCCTCACGGCTGAAGAAAGAAGGCGCATCTACGGAATACCAACTTGTCGATTCGATTAGGTCCATGCACGAGCATCTCGTCTGTGCTACCCTGTCAACCTGCCTGCCAGTCTTGGGCCGAGGCTTACGTCCCGCGCCAGGCACAGAAGACCGTTCTTCACATGCGCATGCGCCCACCAAGTCTTGAACTGCCTAGTGTTTCTGCCATACTGGGACACTGAGACATTCGAGTCGCACGCCAAGCTGAACACAACCAGCTGTCTGGTTGCTGGTACCTAGGTATTTTTGACAGGAGTCTGACAAGATGGAAGCTGACCCGAGAAAGAGGATACTTCCGTCTGTCTGTCCGGGTTCCCCAGAAAGTGCACCGGCCGCTGACATGAATAATGCGACTCCCCACGGGGAAGGAGAGAGTCAGCCATGGGTGCCACATGTGGCATCCCAGAGGCAGGCCACACGAGTGCCGCCGTCAATGTAACCCCAGGGGAGCAATCTAGGATTTCCAGTCACGCGGAGGTGCAGCCAGCGCCGGGACCACCACCGTAAAGGAACGATCGCCGGTGCCGTCGTCGGCCGCTTGCCCGTCCTGTCTACATCTCCTTGCTGTCAAGCGGTCAGCTGGCCCCTGTCCGTCTGTCTTACCGCGCCGTGATCTTTTCTGGGGAAGCCCAGGTGGTTGATCCAGCGTCTCTCCCCATCTCCTTGTTGCCCTGCTTCATTTTGTGGGGTACGCTACACCTTCCGGCCGAATACAGCCTCCACCCTTGCAGCGCAGTTCCACGTTGCACACCGACCTGTTTATGTCCTTCTTCGTTACGTGCGGGTCTGATGCCGCCAGGACCACGATGCTGAGCTGCCACACACACTCCCACTCGCATCCATGGAGAATATTTCGAGATGATGGGGGGGGGATGAGATCTTCGAGTTTTAATATATAAACCGCCGATCACCTCGCTCCATGAACACAAGAGATCGTTACTCAGGATCATCCAGCTCTCCAGCCTCCATCTCCTGTTCTCGCCTGGTCTTATCCCCTTCTCTTGGTTCCCGTCACCCCCCAAGCCATCCTTCCAGTCAGGATAGCCATCATGAAGGGTATCGCCGCCATCATCGCCGCAGGCCTCCTCGGCCGGGCTGCTGCCGCCCCGTCTGAACTCCCGCCGCCTTCACTGGTGGTCGAGAAGCGAGCTCTCCCGACAGTCACCATCGCCAATGGTAATGTCATCGGTATCCCGCGGCTGCAGACTGAGGCCTTCAACGGCATCCCTTACGCTCTGCCGCCTACGGGAGCCCTGCGTCTCAAACCACCCGTCAGACTCAACGGCACCTTCGGCACTTTTGATGGCACCGGCATTGCCCCGGCTTGCCCCCAGTTCCTGTCGTCGACTGAATCGAGCGACCTCCTCGGCCAGGTCCTGGATACCGTCACCAGCCTGCCTTTCTTCCAGACTGTCTTGAACGTGAAGGAGGACTGCCTCGGCATCAACGTTATCCGTCCCATTGGCGCCAAGGCCGGTGACAAGCTCCCGGTTCTGTTCTGGATCTTTGGAGGCGGCTTCGAGGTTTGTGGTCACAGCCTTTGAATCAGCAAATAGAGGGCATGTCGGCTAACGTCTGTGCGCAGCTCGGATGGACTTCCATGTACGACGGTGGCCCGCTGGTCAGCAATGCCATCGCAATGGGCAAGCCTTATATCTTTGTGGCTGTCAACTACCGGACTGGCGGCTTCGGCTTCATGCCAGGCAAGGAGATCCTGAAAGATGGCTCCTCCAACCTCGGTCTGCTCGACCAGCGCATGGGTCTCGAGTGGGTGTCTGACAACATTGCTGCCTTTGGTGGTGACCCGGACAAGGTCACCATCTGGGGTGAATCTGCCGGTGCCATCTCCGTTCTCGACCAGATGGTCCTGTACAACGGCGACAACAGGTACAATGGCAAGAAGCTCTTCCGCGCTGGCATTATGAACTCTGGCAGCATCGTTCCCGCCGCTCCCGTCGATTGCCCCAAGGGCCAAGCCATCTACGACGCTGTTGTCAAGAAGGCCGGATGCTCTGCCTCGGCCGACACCCTGAACTGCCTCCGTAACGCACCCTACGCCACCTTCCTCGAGGCCGCCAACTCGGTCCCCGGCATTCTTTCGTACAACTCAGTGGCCCTCTCGTATCTGCCCCGCCCCGACGGCAAGGTCTTGACTAAGAGCCCCGACCTGCTGATCAAAGCTGGCCAGTACGCTGCTGTGCCCATGATCATCGGTGACCAGGAAGATGAGGGAACCCTCTTCTCCCTCTTCCAGACCAACATCACCACCACCGCCAAACTTGTCTCGTACCTCAACGATGTCTTCTTCCACGACGCTACTAAGGCCCAGATGCAATCTCTTGTCAGCACCTACGACGCCATCATGATCTCGGGCTCTCCCTTTAACACTGGCATTTTAAACGAGATCTATCCTGGCTTCAAGCGACTGGCAGCCATGCTAGGTGATCTGGTTTTCACCCTCACCCGCCGCGTTTTTCTCACCGACGCCGCTGCCGCCAATCCGAACGTTCCCACGTGGTCGTACATCTCCAGCTACGACTATGGCACACCCATCCTCGGCACCTTCCACGGCAGCGACTTGCTGCAGGTGTTCTACGGTCTTCTCCCCAACTACGCCAGCAAGAGCATCCAGAGCTTCTACGCCAACTTCCTGTACAACCTCGACCCCAACGACGCCTCGGGCGGCACCAGCGCTAAGACAAAGGTTGCCGACGACTGGCCAAAGTGGACTCCCAACGACAAGAAGCTCATTCAGTTCTTCAACAACCGTGCCGGCTCGCTCAAGGATGACTTCCGGTCTGACCAGTACAACTGGATTAACGGCAACGTGGCTGCGCTGTACATCTAAGGTACTTGGCTTAGGGGCTAGTTCTCTGCTGTATATATTTTTGCTTCAGAACACGGCCGTTTTGCGCACACGGAGCGATGGATGGATTCAATTGGGCTGGTTGCATTGTTCCACGAGTGGTTGGCATGAAAAGGGGGGGTATTTATGAATTAATTAACGAGAAGTCTCAGGAAGGGTTTGAAAAGGGATGAACATACTAGTCTAGGCTAGGAATACACCTAATTATAGTGTTTACATAATGCCAATCAAAAACATGTTGAAAACGGAATTCAGTGGTAATTACAGATACGAATTTCGGCACAGGGAGGGCTGGAGTAGCCCCCATCCTTGCCCGCCTCAGACGTCAATGTTCGTGCTTGTTGGTAAACTACGTATATCGCTGAGAGCTTGCGCCAATCGTACCACCCCTGGTGGCACCGATGGGATATGTGGTTCGGGTTCAAGCTGTTTGCGGCTGATACTGTCGGTTAACCCCGCGGGGAGGCATCACTCATCACAAAGCTGGTGACCGAATCACGCTCGAATCACGCCATCTCACAGACACCCTTTTCCCACACGGGCAGCATATCACTTCTCCATCTTCAAGGCGCTTACGGCAATCCGTGATTGGTCTTTATATCCGCTATTGGCAGAAAAACATCTCTGTGAGCATTGCGAGGTTACTGCGGCTGAGGGTTCAATTTTTATCATGAGAGAGGGCTTGCTATTCTGCTTTCAAAGGCGAATACCGAGAAACAGACCTCCGTGGGGCACGACCGATTGCCTGACATTTCCACATTACTTGGTCCAGCTGAGAGCTGGGCTCGGCCACCTATCAGGTTATATTGACAAATTCCAGCTAGTTAATTTGGTGAGAGGCAGCACATATTTCTATAAGCCGTGTGACCAATGTCAAGCTATCAAATGAGGCGAGTGTTTGAATCACCCACAAAAGCACCGACCCCTTCAGCCCTTTCAAGGATTGCTAGGGAGGTTGGGAAATGACAGGCAGGGTCGAGGGGGGCAGGGGGGGGGGGGGGGGGCACCACAAGAAGCCACGCGTTCAGAGACGACAGTTTTATTGACGACTCTATTGCAATGTCAGTTCATAAGAAGGTGAAGGAAAGAAAGCCCAAAGGGAGAGGATCAGAAACTTGCCTGCTCAAGTGAACGTCTATAAATTGGCTGGGCGCATTCTTGCTGAACCCGAAGACCTACCTACAACCCCATTAATGATTCATCAATCCTCTGCAACTCATCAAGTCCCATGCCACCGTTGACCAGCTTGATACAACTCTATAACGGGTCAATATACCTGAGTATCTTTCACCAATTCGACTTGCACATCTTTTCAGCCAGCCCAAGTCCTCGGTACCCTAATTCGAGATGGGATTGGTTGATGCTGCCCCTCAGGTTCATGCCGCACCGCCAAGGCGGAAGCGCCCTTCTACAGGGATTTTGGAGCTTGCTGGGACTGACGAGCGGGCCCACACTAAGGCCGAGTGAGTGCAAACTCCTCTACGCATGCAGTGCCGTCCGACATCACCCCACCTTCCTTCGCCCTTGAAATAGATTCAACGCTCACATTTCCTCCCTCTCATAGTCTTGTCATCGTGCACGGCTTGACCGGAGACGCGATCAAAACGTGGACGTTCAAAGAGCATAGCCTGTGCGGCAGCGAGGAAACCTGCTGGCCCAAAGACCTCTTGCTGCTGCAGAGAGACGACATTCGCGTTCTCGCTTACGGATACGACGCCTCCGTCACCAGCTTCTTCGCCATCAACCAAGCGCCCGACGAGAGCCTGACGGCCGCAGCAAACGCCTTTCTCCAGGCGCTAAACCTTTATCGAGTGCGGACTAAAACCGTGAGTGTCCCCAGAGAAACTTTAACTGCCTTTTCATAATTACCATTGCTGATAATATGTCCATCGGTCGGGGTGCGAAGCAAAACCGACCGCTCATCTTCGTCGGGCATAGTTTGGGGGGGTTGGTCATCGAGCGTGTAAGTCTCAACAACATAGATGCGAGAAAGCCTCTGCAAAACAACGATGCCACTGACTTGTCGCATATAATTAGGCACTGCTAGCATGCTGTGAGGCGTCCGAAGCCAGACAAGAGTTGAGATCCATATTCAACAGGACTGTCGCCGTGTTTGCCATTGGGACGCCACACAAGGGGTCTGCACACGCCGACCGCGCCTTGCGACTCGCAAGAGTGCTCGGGATATTCCACCACTTCAACAAGCAGCTCCTCAAGACGCTCAAGATTCAGAAAAACGTGGTGTGGAGCTGGCAGGACAGATACATTGCTAAGATCGAGTACCGTTGTAAGACGGACAACCCCATCAGACTCTTCTTCTTTTACGAGCAGAGCGGGTTCACATTCATCGGCAAGGTCAGTACCTACTTACCTAAATAGTCATTAATACCTTGCAAAAAAGGTTCCTGACGTTAAACTGACAACACATCGTTTTTCATTGTTAGATTGTCGAGCTTGAGTCCGCGGTTCTCACTCAGTCGACACGAATCTCCACGTTCACACACCTCGACGGAAACCATATTAGCATGGTGAAGTTTTTCTCGGCTGAAGACCCCAACTTCAAAATGGTTTGGGGATATCTCAGCACCCTGCTGGACAGCTTACGTCACGGTAGGCTGCCGGTTATGACGGATGATGGTAAGTGTCACTCGCCACCGAGGGCTTGATAGTAATTACCACCCGCCTCTCGCCTTTTGCCTGCTAAGTCCATGTACTTTTCCAAGCGGACATCGAGTATAACTCTAGACAGATCCAGGTCGAGCCGCCCCAGACGAACTTCATCGGCCGGAGGGACCTCATCGAGAAGATTGACGATTTCCTCAGGGGCAACGCCTCGTCTGGTGGTGGGAGGACACCTCGCGTGGTAGTGCTGTGGGGGGCCGGCGGCACCGGAAAGTCACGCACCGCGCTGCAGTACGCGAAGAAATACTACGACGACGGCGATCTCAACAACTTTCTCTGGGTTGACGCCTCAACTCTGGGCACTATCAGCCGGAGCCTGGCAGGGATCTGTGATTACGTCCGCAGAGACAGGGAAGGCGAGGTAGAGGGATGGACCAAGACGGAGGATCTGGAAGACGAGCTCAAGGTACGTTTCGCCAAGCGCTACTTTGAGCAGACACGGCGCAAGTGGATTCTCGTTCTCGATAACTACGACCGGTGCCACTACTTTGACATTAAGCCTCACATCCCGAAGGGGGATTTCGGCCACATCATCATCACCACGCGATGTGCATTGACGTTCCAAGACTTTACCGCCCCCGGAGCCGTGATACGCGTCGAAAGTATGAGTGAGGGAGAAGCGATCAACATGGTCTACGACCGGATGGAAAGGGCCAAGCAATGGCACTCGATCGAGTGTAACTGGGAGGGCGGCCAGAAGCTTCGTAAACGATCTTGAGTGCCTGCCTCTGGCCATCGAGTTCGGTGTCGCGTACTTGGTCAAGCGCAAGACTGCGACCCTCGAAGACTTCACATCGGCGTATCGAGCCCGACGAGAAGCTATTCTCGACTCGACTCTGGCTGGTTTCGACTACAGGGTGCGGATGGAGAATGGTACGGGCACGCAACTGACGATGGGATCCCTGAGCGTCATGGCCGTCTTTAATATGCAGGCCGTCGATTTGGAAAAACCGCCGGAAGAAGCCGACGAGACGGCTCGCGCAATGTGTCTGCTGGAAGGCAAGTGCCTGACACTTGCGGGCTTCCTGGACCGAAACAAGATCTTTGCTGCGCTGTTGGACGAGACCTCGGCCATCTTGGAATGGAGAGACGGGGCCGAGTGGGGGGGCTCGTCCAAGGCGCGCGGGGATATCGTCGACGCCGTGACCGAGCTCGGCAGCGACAACTTTGCCAATACGCTCAGCACAGACGCCGACACCAAATTCCTCTACATGTCGCTTCACGCAGTTGTGTCCGAGTGGATCTGTCTCCGTCTGAAACCCGACAAAAGGCGGCAGTCCCTCGTCCATGCGACCAAGCTGATCGATCATCACATCAACATCGACCACGACCACATGATGTCCTCCATGTGCGGTCTCAAGCAGAACTTACTGCTTCACATCGACGCACTGGTACACAACGACGAAGAGTATCAAGACGCCGAGTCCCCCGATCGTCTTGGGAAAGGTGCGCTCCTCGCGGCAACAATTCGGTTCGCGGCCTTCTGCCAGGACCTGGGGCACTCGGAGAGGGCTGAGAAACTGTACATGATGGCCCTGCAGCGCAGCGGTGAGAGCGGGAGCATCCACATCCTCGAGGCTAACGAGGGGCTGGCCATCGTCAGGCTGTGGCAGAACAAGCTGGACGAGTCCGAGCAGCTGTGCAGCGAGTCCTTGCGCAGCTATCGCACGCGGGCCGGCTACGGTAACCACCATCTCGTGACGCTCCGGGCTATCCACAACCTCGGCGAGATTGAGTGTGCCAGGAAGCAGTTCGATCACGCCATCAAGCTCTTCAGTGAGGCGGTCAAGACCTTGACCAGCCTCACGCAATACGGACGGAAGCACCTGGAGACGCTACGGGAGCTTGAGGCCCTCGGAAACGCGTACCGCTGCGCCGGGCGCCTCGACGATGCATACACAACCGTGAACAAGGCGTTGGTGGAGCTCCAGGCGCAGGTCGGGGAGGACTCGGACCTCACCTACTCGGCGCACGAGTCCTTCGCGCTGGTGCTGAAGGCCCAGGGGGATTTTGCTCGGGCCGGGGAGGAATACGACATGGCAATCAACGGGTACGTGATCACGGTTGGGGAGATGCAGCACGGCACGCTGGGGGCAATGGAAGGGCGGGCCGACAACTACCGGCGTCGGGGAAAGTTCGAGGAGGCCGAGGCGGAGCTGAGGAAGGTGATCAAGATCCGCACCGAGCTTTACGGTGAGGACAGCGAGCACGTCGCTCGCGAACTCGCGCAGCTCGACCTGGTGCTGCACCAGGACAGCAGCCGCTCACCCGAGATCGAGGAGTACTCGTTTCCTTGGCCTCGGACTGTCTACTCTTCTCGGGAAGACATGTAACTACTTTCGCCGCTATTATTCCTCCTTCGGTTTAATTGTAATTAATAGGGTCGGTAATTTTGACATGGATGACAGACGCCAGAGTAGTCGCATATTTCCCATATTTCCACTAATTACTAATGACTAACGTTAACGATCCCGCCGAGTTTATTATTACGAGTTCAGACTTGAGTCACACCCCACTCCTCCTCCTCGCCCGGCCCCCTTTTTTTCCTCCTCGTCCGCCCCCCTTTTTTTTCTCCTCGTCCGCCAGCCTCTTGTGATCCGCGGCAAGCTTATCACTCAAGGTCATGATGTGCGGAATTTCAACTTCCTCACAGTGAGCCATCAACCACGCGCGGCACCGCTTTGTATCATCTTCCTCGCCATCCAACGCGGCGCTCGGCCCGGGTCTCTCCCAGAACCGGCCCTCAAACCACTCGGACCAGAACCCGCCGTACTCCCAGTCGATGATGGCCGTGACCTTGAGGGTTTTGGGGTCGACCAGGATGTTGTGCTGTCCGAGGTCGTTGTGGCAGAAGACGTATCCCCCGCCCATTCCATTGTTTTGGTCTTCAGCGTGTTGTGGAGGAGGCGTACTGGTTCGGGGTCGCCAGCAGCTGTTGATGTGCCATCTGTTGCTGGTGATCCGCATGGGAGGACAAAGCAGGGTCTCGCCGCCGGGGACACCAGACATGTCAGACTGCAGTGTCTTGAGCGTCGCGACATGCTGCAGCACCTCCTTGGTCACAACAAAGTTTATCTTCTTGCGAGAGGACCTGCATGCTGACGCCCTCGACGTGGCCGGTGGCGAGGTACACGGCGCCATCGTCCTCAAAGACGCACTAGAAGGGCGGGAGCTGGATCGTCGGCGCGTGTTGGGCGAGGTACTACAGGACGGAGACGTCGTTGCGGAACCGCTGCGGTAGCGTCATCGCGGGGACCATAAGGAAGGGGTCGGGCTTGGTGAAGAAGCTCGTCTGCCATTCGTGCGAGCGAAGGCTGCGCTTGATGCACGAGTTTCCGACGTGAAAGTACTTTTTGTCGGTGAGCACCGCCCAGCAGCCCGGCTCGCGGAGTTTGTTGATCTCGGTGCCAGTGACCATGGTTTTGGCTAGGAATGTATCAATGGTTGGTTTTTCTGGTTAAATAAAAATAGTGGTGGCGGGATGTTGGTGGGAAAACATGTAATGAGAATATACCTAGGCAGCTGGGGTGAAGGTGAAAAAGGGGGGGGGGGGGGGGGATTATTGCACAGGCAGTGTGCTCCCGTTTTCGGATGCTGCCTACCTAGGTATGGTAGGCTATGTCTTCCCCCGCCAACAAACACTCAAAAGCCATCATTCATTGAAACTGCGATTCGAGTCCTATGACAAGGCAACAGTGGGCTTCCACTGCCCAATGCAGTGGTTGGCTCTTTTAACTTTGAACATGGAACAATGTACAGCCTCCGAATATTAAATCAACAAAAAAAACCCTGGCCAGGCGGAACGTCTCTTGTTTCCCAAATAATACTAATACAGTTCAACTGAGGTTTTTAACAAACCATCACAGCGGCCTTCCCGTTTCAATTTATTTGCCTCCCAAAAGACTCCAATGAAGCGACAAAAAAATAATTCAATCAAGGGATCTGACATTGAGAGACAAATCCTAATTATGATATATCCGTATGCGTGAAATATGTACAAATATCATGGTTTCGTATCCAGTTTCATCTAAAAACGTAACTTTTGAGCTTTCCGTATCCAACCAATCACATATTTACTTACGCCGTCTCTGACGGGTCAATGTCATATTCAATCTCCGTCCTGATGACATACTTGGCCCCCTTTCTGACTCCCGTCCCTTCATGCAACAACGCCCCCTTTGTGTCGCCGTGCGGGAAGATGGCAATGCCGCCCATCACCGGCCGTACAGGGTACGCATTCAGTGTGCCCTCTCGAGCCGCTGGCAGGAAGAAGGTCGTCTCGCCGCCCTCAAACTCGTCGTTGAGATAGATCAAGAACGTAAACAAGGAGCTCTGCTTCTTGTTTGCCGGCGAGGCATCGTAGACGTATGTATCGTCAGGGAGAATCCCCGACGGTGGCCACGCCCCGTCGATATGGCACCGGTACTCGGCCCCCGGGACGTAACGATACACGCGGAAGCGTCGGTTGAGGCCTCGGGCGAGGCGGCCATTCACTGACGCCGGCACAAAGGGTGAAATGCGCGACCACAGCGTATCGTGGAAAACGGTGTCGACGACCCAGTAAAAGTTGTGGGCGAGCACACTAATGTCTCCATCCTCGCGGAGAGGTGCGTCAGGAAGGAAGTTGACGCATTCACCAGCAGCAATGATTGCCTTGCACTCGTCCGGAGAGAGGACGTTGGTTGCAAGACTCAGGCCAGGAACGATGGGATGGGGTTGGTGGGTGATGGCTGCCGGACTTGTGAGAGAGAGGGGGACGGCGTTTGGAGCAGAAGTATAAAGAATCGCCGCATGATGGTTAGGCGGCTTGCGGAGAGGGCCGGGCGTTGTCTCAATAACACGCAGAGAGCGAGCTAGCGATTCTGGGGCCGAGGCAAATATTGTCTTGTCAAGGACAGAGGCGTACACTTGCTGCGGTGGTGAAGAGGGGCGGAGGTCCCATATTGCTTGAAGGGCGATGGGTGACAATGAGGCGGTAGTGTTGGAGTCGATGGGACCACTGACGCGGAGGACGGCATCGAGAACAGTGATGAGTTCCTTGTCCTTTGCGCTCCGCTCCACAGTGACCTCATCGAGGCGCGTGGATAAGCCGCTGATGACGTCGAGATCGCGCACCCAGCGACATAGGGCCCCGAGCTTCGGTTCTTCGCCACGGATTCTCATCTCAGCGAGCAGGATTCTTGCGTCAGTGTACTTTTCATCCGTCAGCGCAGCCGTGATACGGCCTGTCAGGTTTGCGCCAGCTATAAGATGAATTAGTGGTCGTCGTTCAAGAGCTTGCGATGAACCTACGAGCACTGTTAACGCCAGTTGCGCAAGCCTGTCGGAAATCGTAGACGGCAACTCGAACGTCTTTGCAGCCTTTTGCTTTGATCAAGCTGGGGTGCTGTGCGAGTGTGGCAAGGGTCTCGGTAGTAATGTCGAGCTCCTCCTCCGAGACGACCGAGAGCAGACTCGCGGGCTCAAATTGCAGCCGGGTGCCATCGCTGTCACCTTCGCCCTCGAGGGGAGGGGTGATGAGTTTACTCTTCGTCTTTAGATGCTTGTTGGGAGCATCAGGTGGCGCATTCTGCTTTCTCTTTTTGGATTTGGACTTGGCCATGGTCGTCGTGATTGATGATGATGTTGTTGGTGGGATGATATGATGTCCAGCTGTGGGGCGGGGATCTTGAAATTTCCACGTCTTGGCGGTGCTGGTGAATTTTTGGCGCTAGCGCAGCCCCATGTGGCCAGCCCCACAGTCTCCACTCATAAGGCACCCACGAATCTGGATGGGCCAATCAGGAAGGCCCTGGACTTTGGGATTGAAGACTTAAAGGCATTCAGATGTCCTAAAACGACAAGAACACGAGATTAGGTTCATTATTGACTGCCTGCAAAAGAGCTTCCTGTCTATTCAGAGGAGCCCTCCGGTTTAAATTGATGCTCATGCTCTCAAGATGAAGTTTACATGCTTGGACTAACTTCTGTGCGCAAGTATCTCGCTCGTCTGACCAAACCCAAGATGAATAACTCTTCCATTGACCATCCCCCTTCAGCAAACGTTTGTTTTCGCCTGATTTCCTGTGCTTGGATGATAATACCGATTTATCCTCAAGGCCCTTTCGCCAATTCCAAGTGTCACTGTTGCATGTGCATTAACATTTGCCTCCACTGACATCCCGGGCTTCCAAGGACCATTTCGTTAAGTTCGATCTAAAAGGTCTTGGTCTGACCAAAAAAAAAAAAAAAAAAAGGGTTTACGCCGAAAGTGCAACAGTCAAATTCTTTATCATTTTGTCCGCGCGGCCTCCGAGCCGACGTTATATCGGTACCCACTGTCCTGACAAAGCTTGGAGTCAAGCTTAGTAGCGACTGACAAACACCACCACACGTATTGAACTGGTTCCACTTCCAAATTTGTAACCGCTTATCTTATTTGATGGGGGAGAACATAATCACAACGGAATGCTAATAAATGTCGCGGCTGCTTGTTCCGACCACAGGAATTGCAATACGACTGCCACCTAGAGGCTACTAATTAGCTCGGTCCTATTCTAGGGTTTTGAGTCATTGCTAACGTTGAAAGGTTGGGTCAATGTTTCTCCGACCAGAAAGATGACACAAGGAGACCCAATTTAAAGCAGGCATACATCCCTGATTGTCGTTTCCAAGCGGGGCTTCTCTACGCCCCAGTCGACTCGGATAACTTCTGAGATTTACCTTGGGCTTGCTCGGTGTTATTAACGGCGGAAATCGAAAGGGGATTTTAAGACATCTAGTACTAATCCTGGGCCGTTTTGTCCCGTTTGTGTTTTTTTTTTTAAAAAAAAAAAAAACTCCGGGCACGAGAGTTGACGTCTTCTATCAAATTAATTACCCTCATTCATGGTTGATACTTGTTAAGACCCAGCCCCACACACTCTTTTACACTCCAGTCTGCAATGTCGGATCTCGAGTTCGGAGAGAAAAGCTCCAGGGCTCCCACCGAGCCAGAGGTTTTTTCGGGTCATTCAGACCCCGACACGCTGCATCGGCAGCTAACACACAAGTCGGCGGCAGCAGCGGCGGCGGGTGAAGTGGACGACCTGGATCGGATACACACGACGGCGAGCTCCTACATGGCCTCTTCGCTCCCGCTAGGCCGCGAGATTGTCTTTGTCGCCGTCGTGTGCTGCGCACACGACACAGGCTGGTTTGGGCCAGTCCATCTCCATCATCCACGTCATTGGGGAAAACTATGGCCTCATGAGGCCCGAGGACCTGACGTGGTTTATCGCGGCGTACAGCTTGACTGTTGGCACCTTCATTCTCATCTCGGGTCGTCTGGGTGACCTTTTTGGCCACAAGAAGATGCTCGTCATTGGATATCTGTGGTTCGGTGTCTGGTCCATCGTGGCCGGGCTTGCGGTTCACTCCAACGTCATCATGTTCGACATTGCTCGTGGGTCCTTCCCCCTTGTCATGCTTTGTATGCAGGAAACAATGCTGATGAATATATAGGCGCCCTTCAAGGAATTGGTCCGTCCATCTTGCTACCCAACGGTCTTGCTATACTTGGGTCGACCTACCCGCCCGGCCCGCGCAAGCACATGGTTTTTTCAATCTTTGGCGCCATGGCACCCATAGGAGCCGCCATCGGGTCCGTCTTTGCGGCCCTGTTTTCCCTCGCCTGGTGGCCCTGGGCTTTTTGGTCGTTTGGTCTAGCGCTTTGCTTCCTTGCAGCCCTGTCTTATGTTGCCGTCCCCTCGCCGCCAGCCCGCCCGTCTCACGAGACCAGTTTCTGGAACAAGCTGGGCCAAGTGGATTTCCTTGGTGCCGCAACCGGTATAACCGCTCTGCTGCTCATCAATGTGGCTTGGGTATGTTGCCCTCCATCACATTGGAGATGGTGTTTACTGACTCCTTTTCCCTCGGCCCACAGAACCAAGCCCCTATCGTCGGCTGGCGTGAACCGCACGTCTATGTGCTGCTGATAATCGGCATACTCCTCATCCCGGCATTTTTCTACGTCGAGGTGCGTGTTGCGACATTTCCCCTACTCCCGCTCGACGCTCTCAAATCCTCAGACATTGGGTTTGTCCTTGGCTGCCTGGCATGTGGCTGGGGGTGCTTCGGCATTTGGTTCTACTACCTCTGGCAGTTCCACCTGGAGCTGCGCGATGCCTCGCCGCTGCTTGCCACGGCATATATCTGCCCCATCGCCATGTCTGGCGCCATGGCGGCCATTGCCACGGGGTACCTGCTCGGCCGCATCGGCCCTGCCTGGACCATGGTGGCAGCCATGAGCGCCTTCTTCACCGGCGTCACCTTGATCGCCACGATGCCCATCGATCAAACATACTGGGCTCAGGCATTCGTCTGTGTGCTTGTCATTACCTGGGGTATGGACATGAGCTTCCCTGCGTCGACCGTCATCTTGAGTAATGCCGTCAGCAAGAGGCATCAAGGTGTTGCAGCGAGTTTGGTCAACACGGTGGTCAACTATAGCATCTCGTTGGCCCTGGGCTTTGCTGGCACGGCTGAGGTCAACGTCAATCCTGGGGGCAAGTCAAAAGAGAGCATATTGGCTGGTTACCGAGCCGCGTTATATGTAGGTATGGGGTTAGCAGGATTTGGTTGGTTGCTGAGTTTGGTGTTTTTGTTCTTCGATTACAGGCGGAGGAGACTGAGCGTTGGAAAAGCTTAGAATAGCAGAGTTGATAATAGCTATAATATTATATATGTCCGTGATGTGCCGAGAGGAGCTTGGAATAGAGAGTGTAGACAACTCCATGCACAACGGGTGATCTTTTTTTGCATACTTTTGTTCACAGCCTTTGGTCTATGAGGGTCTATGGTTAATTAGACCTAGGTACCTATACGCCTCGTAAACGCGGCTACGGTCATCGTACCTATATTTCGCTCGACTGCAGCCACGGAGCACTTTTGAAGATTATTTACTGGCCCTTCGGTCAAGAAGGAGGCAGAATTAATTATGGAAATCATGTTGTCTTGCGATTTAGGTTTGCATTTAATTAGGACATGAGAGAGATTGACAGGCCATGCTACCTAAGGTAGCGATTGATGGAACATATTATTACGGCATTTATACGAGGAACTATCATAGTATTACCAGTCAAAAACATAAACCTACCCGAACAAGTCACGGGAATACCCATGGCATTCATCCTCGTTTTCTTCAAGACAGGTTCCCCTTGCTGCCGCAGTTCTGCACTGTTTCAAGTGCCAGTAACTTTCGTGCCAGTGGCTTGCGTACTTGACTTCTCATCATCCTTACTGCAAGCGTATACAGCATAAATAATGACGGCCACAAGGATGATGAAGCCCACGGTGCCGCCGATCGAAAACGCGGCGATAGTGCCTCTAATCCCCATATCACCCCATAAATCAGCGATCTTTTTTAATGAAGGAAATAAAGGAATCTAGAATGAAGACGGCAACGTACTGACTGATGGTTTCGCCTGCTGCGGAAGATGCTCGGGCGGCGAGAGGTTGGCGAACGATTTCCCCTGACGAAATGTTAACAATGTACTACCCCCGCCATTTGTGTGGCAATTGGGGATTGACAAACTTGGCTGAAACGTTGGAAGAGCCTGGGTGAAAACGGCCAAGGCGAAGGTAAGAAATAGGAGGACGAGTCGAGGGTAGTAGCCTGGGACTGTGAATGGCATCATGGATGGAGGCAATTGGCGGAATGGTGTGCTGCTGTATTGCAATAATTATCGAATGCTGAGGTAATTGATAAGATCCATTTAAAACGCAATTTGGAACGCGCAGGCAATTTGTTATATGCTAGGCACCCTTACTCTGCCCTCCATGATTGAGGCCCAAATCTCATGATGGTGGGGAGACAGGTGGCGCTTCAACCCGCTGTCAGACAGCTTTCAGCCGCATTTGGCGAACTGAGTTTGTCTCTATGCGGGTTGAGTCACAATAAAAAGATGGGTGGGATCAGGGCTGAGGAGCAGCTCTTGGTCCTCGATTTAATCGTTTTCTAGAACTTAGCAGGAATTAAGGGGCCGGGGAGAACAGGGAAAGGCAGTGCTGAGAGGGCGCACATTCTGGTGTGATGAGGTTATCAGACATTCGACAACAACGTGATCAATGCCAATAAAAACAACATCGCCCCGCGCCCTTTCTCCTTTCAGCCTTTCGGGCGCTTAATGGAATTTCCTCGAAGAGATACGGAGTTGGAAGAGAAGTTGTTTACCAAGCATCGGTATTGGTCATATCATATTGTATCATCAACAGTATGCCATTTGGGGGTAGGTATAATCATACAAACTTGTTCCTCACTTGATGTCTTGAAGCAAAGCAATCGACGCATAAAAAACCACCATGGCAGAAACAAGCGTAGTGGTTCTTGGCGCCACTGGGCCTTCGGGAATTGTCCTGTTGCGTGAGCTTTTGTCTCGGAACCACCACACCATCGCCTACATCCGCACGCCCTCCAAGATCCCCGCGGATCTTGCATCTAATTCCTTGCTGGAGCTACGTGCTGTGCCATTTTGCGGACTACTGACTATTGTCAACGCTTTTCCCGTCACCGAAAGAAAGAAGACAACCAAAAGAGAAAAAAAGACTGACGCATCATCCCAGATCATCCAAGGCACCATGGAAGACACCGCGTCCCTCGAGCACACCATCTCGCGCCTCAGCCTCGGCGGCGGCGGCGGCGGCGGCGGCGGCAATGGGAACAGGACCGCCGTTATCTCGCTGCTCGGCCCCAACACCCTGCGCATCCCCAAACCATCCCCTTATCCAGGGTACTACTCGGCGCAGATCCTGCCGCTCATGAAGAAGCACGCGGTGCGGCGCATCCTGGCCATGAGCACCATATCGTACGCGCAGAACAACCAGGACAAGTTCAACTTGATCGCCCGGACGTTTTTCAACGCCATGTGGCTGCTGCACAACATGGCGTATCAGACCATGGTGGACATTGGGCGGGTGTTTGAAGAGGAGGGAACACCTGAAAAGGGGATCGAGTCGACTGTGTTCAGGCTGCCGATGTTACATGGTGGCGATGACGAGGCGAGCTGGAAGGCGGATCGCGAAGGGAGCGGGGTGTATGCCGGAAATGTTGGGCCAGAGTGGCCGGCTTCGATTCGAAGGGGAGCGTTGGCGAGGTGGTTGGTGGACTGTGCAGAGTCGGGGCCGTGGGTTGGAAAGACGCCTGCTGTGAGTGGTGCGAAGAAAAGGGGGAAGTGAACGGGGTATTCAAGGGGGATTTCAGGTTAGAGGAATTTTCTTTGGGGGGCTGGAACGTGGAATAAATGAGGCGGTGTTCTGTTGACTGCTTGCTACTTCCGTATCTAAATACATATATATATGGACTAAGGTTGTTTATCAAGTATTCATATTTGACATAACTACCTACGTAATTATGGCATTAAAATACAATTCTAAAAAGGAGGTGTCAGTATGTCGACTATATTGTGATGTTTCTCAACACTGCTGCTGGTCTTAAAAATAAACAACATGTAAGAAAATCACACTAATAATTACAAGTTGATTAGAAGATCATGGGGTACACTTGGCCAACTTGGAGACAAGGCTGTGGGCTAAAATTTGGGTGGCACAGAATGGCCAAGGCGGGCTGCAGACTGGTAGTGCTTCCATCATTCCCTGTGAGAGATTGCAGTATTTGCCTGGAGGGAGGCAGTGCAGAATGTGGGGGTTTGTTGGCCAATATCCGGGCTTATCATGCAGACTGAGCCCAGGAAGCACCATTTGTTAAAGGAATCATCGTTCAACTGTGTTACCACAGAGGTTTCCCCTCATCCCCACCCACATTGCCATTGCTACATGCCTAGGAATATTCTGACGCTTTCAAAGTCAATACAACGGCCAAACACACAGTCGACGCTACTCGCTGTTATGGTATAGGCTTTAACTCCCAGGGGACGACAGCTGCCGTTTCCCCACGACCCATCATGCTCGACAGAGCCCTCAACGCTGTGCTGGTGATGTCAACACAAAGACTTCCCCGCCATCTTGAGTCCGACACAGCCTATCCCACGCAAAATAGGTGCCCCAGTCTTTGATCTTGGAGCATGTGCAGGACAAACAGAAGACTGCTCTGCCTGTTGACTCTTCGCCGCAGTGGCCATAGATGGCGGGGAGATCCACGACGGCTATTCCCTTTGTCTCTATCCGGCCGCAAGCATTCTTGGAGGAGAAGGAGGAGGAGGAGGAGGAGGAGGAGGAGGAGGAGGGAAATTCGCGAGACGGGCTTCATCCTGGCCCAGCCGAGGGATGCTCTCCCAGAAGCACCACCGACAGGGACAGTCGAGGGATCGTATTCGAGCCCGAAGGAAGTCGACTACCGCCGTATCGACGGGTGGTTTCGGGAATGCGATGTTTTGCATGCAGGATCATGTGGGCCTGAGTCGGGAAGAGAAGGAGCCTCAGGAGGCCTGTCTGTCCCGCTGCCCTGCATTGATTGTGTCAGTCGAGAAATCGTCCAGATACGCGACGATGATCAGTACTTTGCACTCAGTTGTGGTTGGGGGGGGGGGGGGGGGGGCGCTATGTCCGCGAACGAGGAGCCAGCCAAGTGCAGCTGCTGCCGGAGCCAGGCAGGCTGCCGCTGCCGTCAAAGGGAGTCCCTCGTGTTGTCAAGGATGCGTTGACCGTCGTCTGCTCGCTGGGAAAACGCTACTTGTGGGTCGACAAGTACTGTGTTGAGCAGAAAAACCACGACATCAAGAACCTCCAGATCAGAGAGATGGATCGAGTCTATGCCGGTGCATACGCAACCATCGTGGCCAGCGCTGGCTCCAACGCGGAATTCGGACTTCCAGGCGCCGGTCAAGTGGAACGAGAGGAGCAGCCATGGGTCATCACTGCTGAACACAGGCTCTTCCCTTCCCTGCCCCCATGTTCACGCGCCATCAAAGACATGGCTTGGATTACGCGCGGGTGGACCTATCAAGAGGCCATCCTCTCGCGTCGGTGCCTCTTCTTTACCAAGCTACAGGTCTACTTCACTTACCCAGCTATGGACTGCTGCGAAGCAGTCATGATACACGGTCTGGGCGCACGACCCGACCTGATAAAAACAAACCAGGGGGGGCTCGGCACGACGATTTTGAACGCCGCAGGTGTCCGAAGCAAACTGTACGCAGCCGACAAACCACCGCCGTTGCGGCAGCTCACAGACCACATCAGAGCATACAGCGGCCGAACGTTGACTTTTGAGCACGATGCTCTCGACGCCTTCCGAGGCCTGCTGTCCCGCGCGCTATTTTTCACCTACTACGGTATCCCCATAGCCCCATCGGATGAGCCCTCTTCGAGTTTCCCGGCGACCATCGAGTCTTTTAATATAGGGTTCGCGAGGGGTCTTCGTTGGATGCCTTCGGGTTCATGGTTTTCTCGTCGGCCTGGAGGATTCCCTAGCTGGCCATTGGTTGGCTATAAAGGCGCCATAGACTACTGTGGCGAACTGGGCCAGGTTAACCCAGAAGACCCCGGGTTGATGAAGGTTTCTGGCCTGTTCGATACCAAATTCTGGGCCGAGGACGCAGAGGGGCGGGTTTTGACTTTCAAGAGCTAGAGGCACGCTGCTATGTTGCTGGCAACAACAACAACAATAACAACAATAACGGCAAGACCAACACCAAGCTGATCCCTGAGTTATCGCCATACTTGGTTGTAGAGGCTTGGATATTTTGGCTTCGGTTTCAGCCATCACCCAAGCCCCGCTGGTGGGTTGGTTTAATTATGCGGCTGCCATTTCGATACAATGCATCCAGGGGGCTTGCTGACCCGGGATGAAGCGGAGCAGTGGACTGATGTCATCTTCTTTGATCAGCCTCAGGAAGCAAACCCTCTTTATCATCGAATGATCTCTGAACCCTGGGACTGTGGTGTGCGTTTGTTTACAGCCCCCGGGGGCATCCGGAGGTTCATCATCATTGATTGGACTGGAGAGGAAAATACTGCTCGTCAAGTCGGCATCCTGAGGGTGTACGACCGGCGCGACAGGATGAATGAACTTCCGGCGAGGAGGGTAAACTTTCGACTGGTATGAAGACCTTATTCTTCCGACTGTTGTTTGTTCTTTACCTGCCTAATTAGTTCAACTTCGCATCTTTTCTCCAACCTTTATATTATTAATTAGCAAGTGAAAGAGTCAGAGTAGTGACCCTTATATTTCTGAGCAAGTTTTCGTCCTGAGATAGTACTTGGGGACTTAATGAAGTGGTTGTCGAGAATTACTCGTAACGGTGGAAACCAAGCATTTTTGCTGCCCCTGAATCAGCACTCCAAGTAGTGGTTCTCTACATAATAACCCTAACCCCTGGGAATCAGCAACCGACTCCTGAATCACAAAGTCGCAAAGCACAAACAATCAATCCCCAGTCCCCGAGCACTTTAAGTCCTGTAGATCACTTTTTATCTGCGACTTATTCGCAGCCTGACCTTGCCAAGCCTTTCTCTCGTCCATCCTACAACTCTTCATGGACGTTCTCTTCCTCCCGCTTTCCAGTCCACGGCTGCACCTTGCCCTGAATGATGTCGACCAGGAACGCTTCCACGACAGGCGCGGTGACGCGCTGCTTGCGCGTGTAGGGAAAGATGTCGCCGTTGCTGGGAT
The DNA here is from genome assembly GCA_027569635.1 of Lasiosphaeriaceae sp. G1095. Taxonomy (NCBI): domain Eukaryota; kingdom Fungi; phylum Ascomycota; class Sordariomycetes; order Sordariales; family Lasiosphaeriaceae; species Lasiosphaeriaceae sp. G1095. The sequence goes on along the minus strand of JAPDFK010000252.1, from coordinate 6,410 downwards.
TCTGCACTGACAGCAGCAGCAGCGAACCTGAACCTCGTCTGAGACCGAGCCCCATCATCTCGACCGCATCGGGGTACTCGTTGGCGTCGGTGGTGGTGAAGTGCAGGTATTCCTGGTATTTCTTGGCGATGGGCCGCATCTCGGCCACGTACTCGTCTCGCTGCTTGTCGTTGTGCACAAAGTAGTGCACCAGGCTCTTGCCGGACTGGTTTGGTCAAGAAAGTCAGCTTTCTAGACGTTGGACACAGGGGTCGCGAATGGCATACCTGATAAAAGGAAATCTCGTTGCGCCTCGTCAGCTCGGGGATCAGCGGCGCCGAGCACAGCTTGACAAAGGTCTCGAGTGACCCAGCGCTGGCAAGCTCGGTGGTTGTGCGCTGCAGTCCGTCTGGGTTGTTGTGGCATGTCAGAACCGACTCCTGCTTCCTCCCGTTGTTACTGGAAACCGCAAACGAGAAGCGATCGCGGTATTTCTCGGCCACCACGGCAAAGCGGTCGCGCAGATTCGAGTCGTCGGGCGCGATATGGGCGACAAAGACAATGTCGTCGGCGGAAAGGAAGGCTGTCTCGTTCTTCTTGTCGACGTGGGAGATGGTCGGTCGAAGGGCTCGGCGGAGATAGCCCTGAATGGCCGCTGTTTTTCTAGGGCCTCGGTACCTGTCGAAGCTGCCGCCGCGGTGGTACAGACGGATCGCTGGGAATGACGACACGCCGAGTTCTTCGCAGTCCTTTGGCGTCTCTGAACAGTCAATGCTGACCACCGTATCTTCCCCATCTTCCTCTTGCACTACGACCCATTCTGTCTCAAGAGCCTGGCTCTTTTCCCTGTTGTGCACACGCGCTGTCAGTCTATGCTCGGTGCTTCAGGCGGGTTGTTCAGCGGGGGGCGGGGTGGATGGATGGGGGGGTAGCGAACTCTGTTGGCTGCAACGGCGATGTCCAGTGTCAGTTATTGCTTCTCTGGTAGAAGGTCTGGGAGAAATCACATACTAGGATAACTAGACCAGAGCCAAGGTTAGCAACATCCTCCGTTCCTGTTTCTTGGCTTCGTCTGTCCAGCTACTCACATGCGACGAGGGTGTGTTCGTTGGACTGTAGGGCGGCTTTCAGGTCGCCTGGCTCACTAACATGATCCCAAGCCAGTGCCTGGCCCGCCAACAGCACAGGGAGAACAGAAAATGAAAATGGCCTCCAAACTTTCATCTCGGCGGTAGATGAGGAGGGACAGCATCAAATCCCAGCTTTTTTTCTTCCCAGTAATCTGACAAGAGGCAGCACCGTCACTGACTCTTGATGAGACGGGCACAGGGCCCCATTTGATGGCGCCAACATCGTGGGGCGTGTGGTGGGCGTGGGGCCGACAGGGGTAGCTCGAAGCTCCCGCAACAGGGGTGCATGAGCTGCGACAGCAACTCCCCCTGGAAACGTGCCCAAAGGAAGCTTTTTTGACAAGAAGCCGGTCAGACTGTGTTTCAAGATGCCCAAAAATGGCCGTTACTCGTCATATCATCCATGTGCCAGACGCCATCTCGAATAACGGCACACAAAAGGGGTGTGGAGGGGAGTTAAGACAGGCGCTACTCCTGCTCCCACCATTTTCTTCCCAATTTCATGGCTCGACAACAGACCATATTGCATCACAGATGGCGCCGTTAACATCTCTCCTCACCACACTGGGTGCTCTCGCCGCGCTGCAGGGCATTGTCGCCGGTTCCACCGATGGGCGGCAACAAGCGCCCCTGGTAAACAGCGACGACTACACCTGCCAACACCCGCCGTACAAGGTCATGATGATGTCCAAATCTCCACTCGTCATCTACATCAACAACTTTATCACGCCCGAAGAGCGAGCCCACTTGCAAACCCTCACGTATGCCATCCCCCTCCCCCCCCCTTCTCTCTCCTTTTTGGTTTCCCAGTTCTAACTACCGCACATCCCTTTTATAGAAAGGACACCTTCTCCCGATCTGGCGTCGCCGACCGCGGCAGCATAGCGGGTAAGGCCCTGCACCACGTGCGCACCTCGCAGTCGACCAACGTACCGCGCGACGCCGTGGTCCGGTGCATCGAAGACCGCGCGCTGTCGTTCCAGGGCTACGACGTGCCGCGCGCGCACCTCGAGCCCCTCCAGCTCGTCAAGTACGGCCCGACGGAGCGCTACCACTTCCACACGGACTGGTTCACCGACGACCCGGGAGCCCTCGCGTCGGGCCACGCGGGCGCCGCTACGGGCGGGAACCGCGTCAGCTCCTTTTTCGCCTACGTCCACGTCGCCAACGATACCACGGGCGGGGGCACGAACTTCCCGCTTCTCGACGCGCCCTCGGATGCGCGCTGGTGCGAGGCCGGCGTGGTGGACTGTGATGAACCGTGGGAGAACGGGGTTACCTTTCGGCCGGTCGAGGGGAATGCGATCTACTGGGAGAACTTGCTGCCTGATGGGAGGGGGGATGAGAGGACGCTCCATGCTGGATTGCCGGTGTCGGGCGGTGGGAAGATAGGGATGAATATCTGGACGAGGCAGCTGCCCCTGAGCGAGGATATCAGGGGGCCGGATCTATAATGGTCGAGGTGGTGATGATCATGACACGTGCTTGGCGCTCAGGAGTTCAGGGGTGAATTTCAGTTGTGTCATTTATTGTAATTATGTATAAGAAAGTTCTGATGATCGTGATGTTGTTGTGGTTTGTAACTGTCCAAAATGCAAATGCCAACCACTCCAATTTGTCTTCCGCTCCTTCGCCCTTTGTATTTGTCACATGTGCCGTTACGGCTGTGGCCGCATCTTTGTAACCATATGACTGTATTCCGTAGGCAGCTTCCCTTCCCTGCTTCTCGCCTGTTTTGTCTTATCCGTTAATCCATATAAACAACTCAGCACGCGCCAACAATGTTCTTTGTATCTCTCGCCGTCACGCCCACAGTGGCTACGCCGTCGCCGCAGTTGTAGTACTGGTTCATCCAGACGACGTCGGACTGCTGATCAAACACCACTATTCCCAAAGTCAGCAACTCAACACCCACAAGAACGAGCATAAGATCAAAAAAAAAAACTCACAATATGCCCCCCTGATAAACGTATCCCCCAGCACGTAGTTCGTCGACCCTACATCAGCAGGCTGCACCCCCAACATGCAGTGCCCGGGATACTGCTGATAGATAAAATCCTTGTACCGAACACTAATGACCATGCGCCCGTGGTTGAACCCAAAGTCGACGGTCCCGGGGATGCTGGCGTTGCGGTACGCACAGTCGACAATGTAGTTGCCCGCGGCGTCGATGGTGGCCTGGAACTGCTGCCCGATCTGTGCCACCAAGTCTTCGCGGATGTACGAGAGGGTGGATCCAGTGTCGATCAGCGTCGGCATAGTGAAGCTGTCGCGCGGCGTGTAGATGACGGGGTTTTGGCCAGGTTTGGTCATGCCGACTGAGGTGACGTTGACCCAGTATCTGGACGAGGAGGACGACGTCAAGTCAGTAATCTACCACATATACCTTACTTATGTGGAAGAAGGGGGTTAGAGAGAGGGGGGGGGGGGGGGGGGGGGGAACTCACTGGATCCAGTTCGGGTCCTGCTGGGAAATAGGCGGCCATATCGAGACTGGCTCCAGTGGACCTGCAAACTTCCATCGATTCACGCCGCCAAAGATGATTTCACCTATGAAATGATTAGACCACTAATCAGTAACGGGACTGATAACAAGAAAGAAAAAAGAAGAAGAAGAAAACATACTGAACCCATCCTGCTCGCCGCCCAGCCCGAGACTGAAAATCGGCGCCGAGATCATCTTTTTCGACACCATCAGATCCAAAACGCTTGGGTAGTTGATCGAGTACGGGTACGAGTAGCCGAGCCCGAGTATCCCCGAGAAGGTGTAGTTGCTGTCGTTGGCGACGGCGAATTGTACTTGGGGGATTTGAAACACTTTTTTTTTTTTTTTTGTCAGTCTCTCTCCGTCCCCTTTTTTTTCTTTCTTCTTTTCCTTCCAAAGTAGTAGGTAGGTAAGTAATTAGACTTACTGGCAATGCTCATGATATCCGACCAATAACTCCCCTTCACCGCGCCCGTCCCGTACGTCACGGCAAAGTCGCCGCCGACAAAGTACGACGAGTTGGACTTGGCCGGGAAGTAGTTGCCGTAGCTCTGGCACAGCGTCGCGTCGGCCGACGTGTTGCATCGCGGGTTGACCCACAGCTCATACGAGCCCGTGTCGATGAATACTTTGATCTTTTGTGGAGGGGTGCCGATGTCCACTGCCACAATAACAACAACAACAAGGTTAGCGAAAGTCTCTCTGACAGAGATATAGAAAAGTTAGAAGGGTTTCGCACACTGAAGGATATACGCGATCCCGCCCAGGTCTTCGAGGTGCTGCCACCCCCAGCGCCGGTCCGCCGTGCTCCGCCGAACTATCGACGGCTGTGAAGCTGCGACCAGCGAGGTTGATCTTGTCGACTGCTGGGAAGTCGTCTGCGGTACTATCCTCGTCACAGTAGAGAGCGACGACGCCATCGTGGGCGCCAGATATGGCGGACGCCCAGGGAAGCTCGGATTCTGCTGCTGCGGGAACCCAGAGGATGTAGGGGAACCAGACGGTAGCCCACCACCACCACCGCCAACCCCCGACGACTGCTGCTGCGCTGGAGGCCAGGCCGGTACTGTCGGCTGGAAGGGAGAACCCCCTGTGGGCTGGTAAAAGGGGCGGGATCCGGTCTGCGTGTTCGTCTGCCATGGGCGTGGCCCTTGTCCTGGCACGGGCACCGGCCCCCCCGGCCACGTCCCCCCCGCTTGCCCAGCCCCCCCGGGCCCCCCTGGTGCGCCTGGCGGCGGCGACCAGTGCCACCCCCATCCCCATTTCCCCGTCCCGTTGAAGACGTGCCGCGACACCGGCATCCGCACGTAGCCCGGCTTCCGCGGCGGCGCGGCAGGGCCGATCAGGTCTGCTTCGGCTCGCACGGCCGGTTGTCTCTCCGCTGCGCGGCCATCAATATCATCTGCGTTGGGTGGTGGTGCAGCAGGGGAGGAAGAAAAAGAGTCCGGGATGGTGAGAGCGCCGCTGGTACTACTGCATGCTGCGGCGGAGAGCAGGATGTAGATGATGGCGTTGGCCAACATGGCGCGCGCGGGGTGTGCCGTCGTGTCTGTTGTTCTGGCTGGCCAAGCAGAGGAGGGGGGGGTGGGGGGGGGGATGTGTCAAGATCTAGCCGAAGATGGCAGCGTTTTAGTTCTCTCGAGTGATGGCGAGGTATGTGTGTTTATGTTGACCATGGCACGCGTGACGTTATATCGTGGTCACCAATGTCATCATCAGTAAGACCATTGGTATGGAGAACAATGGAAGTAAGGTAACAAGCGAAAACTGTCGCGCCCGCCTCCCACCCTTCCCCTTATGGCTGATGTATTATTTGACGTTTCCTTTTTCCCCTCGCGCGGGAAGGGGTAGTTAGTGGTGGCTCGGAGAAATATGGAAATCTAGGCTACCACCGTCCCACAGGCGAGGGAGGGAGGGAGAGACGGACGGGTCAGGCAAAAGATTTAGCTGATGCGCGAAATGCCTGCCGTAGGAATGATGATGCATGAGCGTGGTGCCGAATGATCAGCAGAGCGACTGGTAATTAGTAAGTACTAAGCCGCCGTACTGACTGACAATATTCCCCACAAGGATCGCTGGCAAGGAACAGGAAGAGAGGGCAGATGGGCCGCATGTGCCTAAGCTGTAGTCCCTGAAGAAGGGTAGATGAGAACAGATGAAATGGGATGCTTTCTGCCTGCAACTGAGGCCTGCATTGAAGAGGAAGAAAGATTCCGCTTTGACGGGCTATGGTTCAAGGAAAATGACAAAAAGGTCCCCAAGTCCCCAATGAGTAAGTAATAAAGCAGAAAAGAGGGAGTGGATTTCCATGGCCTAGCTCACTGGAACCATATCAGTTGTCCAGTTTTTGGAGAGGGGGGCCGTTGCATTACCCGCTTTGAAATGGTAGGTAGGCTTGCTCGCGCGGGTTTTCCCAATCTCCAGCCATCTTGGCCAACGAGAACGAGGGAGGGGGGGAGGGCGGCAATATGTGAGTGGCATGGCATGGTATGGCTCGATACGATACTAGCCCACTAAGGGCCAGTTGGAGGTACAGTACCGTTTTTTTTTTTTTTTTACCCGATCCGGGGTAAGGGCAAAGTAATAAACTCGAGGCATATTGCCCGCGCTGGTGGTGGGGAGGGGGGGGGGGGGGGGGGGGGGGGGTAAAAAAAAAAAATGCCCAACCCCACCCGGGGAGAGAAACCCAAACCCCCCGGCGGGCAAAAATAAAGGGAAAGAAAACCAGTCAAAAAAACACAAAAATTTTAAAAACGGGTTTGGCGGGGTGGGGGTGACAAGGGGGGGGGGGGGGGGGGGGGGGGGGGGGGGGGGGG
>JAPDFK010000251.1:0-71519 GCA_027569635.1 Lasiosphaeriaceae sp. G1095 | reverse complement strand
CGGGATTTTGGGCGGCCCAACCAATGCGGGGGTTTTGTTGGGTGGGGGGGTCGCCAAGGGCGTGTTTGTGGGGTTGGGGTTGCGGCGGCGGCGGACACCGCGCGTGTCTACCGCGGCTCCGGCCGCGGTTGCAGAGTAATAGTGCTATTTTTACATTTATTATAAAAAATAAAACGAGTTATTTCCTACCCAAAAATGGGTTTAACTTTTTGGTTCCCCCCCCCCCCCCCCCCCCCCTTGACACAATTCTGACACGACAAAAAGGTGGGGAGAGACAACCAAAGAATTAAGGACGATGAGATGGGATAGGATTTACCTGGCGTCGCAGGTCAGCGAGTAGGTCCTCTTTGGACACGGCGCCGGCGGCCGATGGCCTAGGGCCGCTGGGGAGGAGGGGAGGAGCAACCTTTGGCATGACGGGGTTGGAAGAAGCCATCTTGACTGCGTATGGTGCGGGCTGCTCGACGGTGATATATGTCAGGGACTGTACCACGGTATGGACGTGGCTGGCGTAAAAGACGGGAGGTTTCCTCCGCTTGCGGTTGAGGTCGAGGGTCTCTTGGACGAGGCGAAGGGGTTGGGGTTTGGTAGCGCCCGAGAAGACAGTCTTGGAGTGGGATCGAGAGTGTTGTTGTTTTGGAGGGGTGGTGCCCGGATTGTTATTACGCGGTAGCGGCTGATGATGATGATGATGATGATGTTCGGCAGGAGAAGGGGAACTTCTTGGATCAAAGGGTGGGAGGAGCTTGACTTGGACGACGCTGAGACGCCTTTTGCTAACGTCAAGTCCGGGACCGGTATATAGTGACGGGAGGGTTCTAGGGACAGTTGGATCTCGGAGGAGTGAAGGTTGTTGTTGTTGTTGCTGCTGCTGATGAACGCTTTCCCGAGGCCGGCTGATGGGAAAGCGAGGAAATACACAGAAATTAGAAGTCCGTCTGTGATGATCCACACCGGCAATTTTTGGAAAGATACGATCGGTCTACCAGAGCCGAGAGAAGTAAAGGTTTAGTTTAAAGACCTGCTTGAGGAAGCTGCTGCTTGATGAAGGAGGGGGAAAAGGGTTAAGACAACACTGAGGAGGCCGGCACATATATATGGAAAAAAACGGAGATCCCGGTATGGGGACGAGGCTTTAAAATCCACATCATATTGTCGGAGGATCTTTGCCTCACTGTAAAGCCAAGCCCTTCACCAGCAGTGTTTCTCTCGCGATGTTGTCTCAAGTCAGGGGTATCACGTGCTCAGAAACAGGGGACAGGGATTTGAGGATTTTGAGGGGGGAGGAGAGAGCCACAACGGCTGATTTGTTAAGCTTGGACGCGGGATGCAAAACGTGAAAAACATAACCCCTCGTACGATGGACCGAGGTGAAACCCCAACTCTCCCATTGTCACGAATCAGAACAACCAGCCAAGGAAGAGAGTCTGCCGCCCGATCAAGCCACTCGAGCTGGAAATCGTCTGTCGTGTCGTCGCTCTCAGACGCCAACAGCCCCAACGCCTTGCCAAGTTGCATTATTCTCCGCTGTCCGCTCTTGGTCCGCTCTTGGTGATCCATGATCCTCCTTCTCCAAGTCTAAACAGAAACCCAGTCGATAGTGCTGCAACTCGTACCATTCGCCCCAGGAAAGGATCTCTTTCAAGTATCAGCAAGCGATCAACTGGCCATTCATGAGTCTTGGCAATGTGTACGAATAGACACTGGGTCGGTTCTTATTGCACACGCGAGGCATAACCTACGGCAGCGCCTCACGCCTCTCCCGTGCGTTCGAGCCTTGGTATGATGGCGGTTTGGAGGGGTGCTTTTGTTTTGTTTCAGTGACTCGATAGTTCGAACATCCCAAAATGCCCTGCCCAGCAGAGAGGCAAAAAGCTGCGAAACCACAAGCAAAGATCGGTTCTCTACTCTCCCTTCCTTGGTCGACCCCCATCGACTTTACCTACAAATCCTTGCAAGAAAGCCCTAGCCCCATTGTCCCCATGCTTTTTACCACGACCCAAAGTCCCATCCAGCTAGAAACCAGATTGTGATAGCCCGAGCCTGCGCCTACCGAGGGAAACCAGTTGAATTATTAGATGCCGTTCATAAGCCATTGACAATGTTCTTCAAGTGCTCAGCAAATCCTTCACACTCATCCCCCGCCCTGCCCCTGCCCCTGCCCCGGTGCTGCTGCTACTGCTGCGACTAACACCGCCCCCGCGTCTATCCATTTGGTTTAGCATCAGCAAGGCGGCTGTGGCTTCCTGGTCAGGGTCCCTCTGGGGTAGCAGAGCGGGACTTGGCAACGTCGACCCCGAGGTCGAATGTATGCTGTGTGCATACCCGTGCGCCTGCGGACCAAATGCGGGAGAGGTAGTGGCTGACGTGTTGTAGCCATGAGTCCGGTAATCTGTCGAGGCCGATGAGCTCGAGCCATGACGATCTCGCGCTTCCTGAGGAAACAGAGCCGGAGAGATAGACGGCTGTTGGGAACGGCCAGGTTGAGGGGTGAGCTCCGGAGACGGTACCTCCGTCATTTCTACATCAGGCGAATCCGCATCTTCAGGGTACCCATGCTCGGAGTTGTATGACGACGTAAAGAGCGGCAACGGGAGGCCCGCCTCGGCCATCCCGGATCCTGAACCTGGCTCTCGCTGTGCTTTAAGCTTGGCGACACAGTCCTCGAGGTATCTCACATATTCAATCGAGGCCTGGGTGATTGCGTGTCAGCGCAATGGGTTTTACGTGGGCAGGACACGGAGGCCCCGGCCATAAAAGTTTTAAAAATTTTTTGGTGGCACTCACCTGAAGAATAGCCAACTTGTGCATTTCGCCCGAGCATGCCGGAATCATATTCTTCAGAACAGCAAACTCGTCGTTCATCTTGGATCTCCGCCGGCGCTCTATCAGACTATGCGCCGTCTTCCTTGCAATTTTTCTGCCCGCAGCACTCGTGGCCGACGGCTGTTTCCTCTTGGATCCGGCCGTCGTCGCCGGCGTGGCAGCAGCAGCAGCAGCAGCAGTTGTATTGCCTTTGGATGCAGGAACAGCCTTCGTGGCCGCGGTTTCGGGTGCGGGCTCTTCACGCGGCCTCATCTGTATAATCTTGCGCGAGCGTGTCGGCGGGGGTGGAAGAGTAAACTGGTCCTTGGGTGGGACGAGGGCGGCTGACGAGCGTCTTCGAGTCTTGACCGTCTCACTTGCCTGCGTAGTCCTGGAGGCGGCAGCAGACAAGGTGCTTGTCGTCGACCCCGACGCAGACCTGCTGGGCGTTATAGCTGGGGGCGGCAGCTCGAAGGAGAGGTGAAGCGTGGCCATCTTGGAGCCATCCTTCCCCTTAATGTCGGTCGACGACCCTGGGGTCGGAGGTAGTGTCGCGCGAGGCATCTTGGGTGCTGTGGGTATAGGGGTAGGTGGACGCAACACGATGGGTAAAAGGCGAGACGACGGATGGCGGCGGCGCAGAGGCGCATACAGCGAAAGAGGGAGAGAGAAGATGAGTCTGGCAGCGAGCCTGATCACAAGCCAGATTGCCTTATCAAGAATGACGCCGCTGCCGCGCGACAGAGAAAGGCAACGCCTTCTTCAACGACCAGTAGAATCTTGGAAGGACTAGGCCTCACCTAGCGGTAGCATGGAACAACACAGGGCTGCCGGCAGATGGACGGATCGGTAGGCGGATGGATGGAAAGCAGAAGCTGCTTCGGCTGTGAGAGGCTCACAGCGAGAACGAGTTCATGGCGATAGAGTCTTCTCGACTCTGGACAAACAGTGGGTGAAGAAAAGACTCAAGAGGACACAACTTGAATAACGGCCATTTCCGCGGCGGCGAAGGTCGCCCAACTTGAGCAAGGTACAGTACCAGTGATATGTGCGTGTGGATGGAGGGAAAGGGAGGGGCGGTTTCCCGTTGTTACACGTTCCACGAGAGACGATGGACGGTGGACGAGCAGTCGCGTGCTCAGCTTTGATGAGCAAAGGCACGGGGCGCAATACCCGACGCTGATTGGACAGCAGGGGGGGTGTTCGAGCCAAGGCCGCGACGTCCTTCCCGAGCGCTTCTCCTCTCGGTCGTGCTTTGCCCTGCTTGCATGTAGCGTATGTAGAATACAAAACGTGTACATTACCACTAGGTATGTATATTTGAGTAATACCTGCCCGCAGGTGGCTACTGCTGCTGCTGTCTGGCTCGTCACCGCCCTTGTATCAGCCCTGCCCGTCATGTCATGGACCCAGGTGTTCGCAGGAAGAACGCTGGCTGGTGGGGTTTTGGACTTCTGGCAGTGTTACTAGTCGACTTGCCTATTTGGACCACTGACACCTCAAATGTCCGGCGTCTTGCTGTCCAGTGCTTTGCGCATGCACCGACCGGAAAAGCTTCGAATTCCCCACATTCGTTCAATCGTTGGAGGCTGTTAAGTTACTGCATTGATCAAAAGTGCCTTGGCCCGATCCTTTCCTCGAGCACGAGGCAGTTCACACGCAAAGAGGGGGGGAACTCCAATGGACAGTTGAGGGGGGGGGGGGGTTTGCTTTCCTAGATAAGGTATTTCCTCTTCCAAAATGAAATCGGCGCTGTCTTCCACCGTATTTCAGTCGTCAGCTGCAAGGCCACCATGGACACCCCAAACAGCCTGTTGAACACTTTGATGGACTCTTCTTGGACACTCTTCGTTCGTGGTTCGACGTGAGTGCCGCTCTTGCTGTCAACCGACTCTGGCCGTGCATCCTATTCCCCATCTGTCACTTTCACGGGCTGTTTCCGTTATTCGGGTATCCCAAACCCCCACGACCCGCGCTATGGATATCTTCAATATCATCGATTATCATTCTCGTTATCGCAAACCCATCAAATCTCGTTGCTGGGATATGCCACCTGCGTTGTGGCGTTAAACTCCTCCTTGATACTCCTCATGCTGACGAACCGGCCCAAGATATTGATGCTGCCGGCTTTGTCATTGGTGCCACTGGCCCGGCTCCCGCCGAAAGGTTGTTGCCCGACCACCGCACCCGTGCTCTTGCAGTTGACATAGAAGTTCCCTGCTGCGTTGCGGAGCTTCTCCTCTGCAAACCGCACTGCAGCTCGGTCGGCTGCGAATACGGACCCTGTAAGACCATACTCTGAGGTTGCGTCAACCAGCTCGCAAGCTGATGCAAAGGCGTCAACTGGGTCTTGGGTGTCGTCATAGACGTACACGGTTAGAATGGGGCCGAACAACTCAGTCGACAAGAGTTTGTGGTTGGGGGTTTTTGCGTGGTAGATGGTTGGCTGGACAAAGAACCCTTGAGAGTTATCATAGGTACCTCCGGTAAGGAGTTCAACGTCTACGTCGTCCTTGGCGTCATCAATAGCCCCAGAGAGCTTTTTGAACGAGGCGGCGTGGATGACAGGCCCGATGAAATTTTGGTGGTCCCAAGGGTTGCCGACTGCCAGCTTCTTGGTCTCCTCCACGAGGCGAGACTTGAACTGCGGCCAGACGGAGGCTGGGACATAGGCTCGAGATGTGGCGCTGCACTTCTGGCCCTGATATTCAAATGCGCCACGCACGGTCTGGATGACGGCATTTTCGAGGTCCGCTGAAGAATGGACTAGGTGGAAGTTTTTTCCGCCAGTCTCGCCCACGACGCGCGGATAAGACAGGTATCGTCCCTCGGCAATACCTGTTCCAATCTGGCCATAGAGCTTGCGGAAGACGGCAGTGCTACCGGTGTAGTGCAGTGCAGCGAACTTTTTGTGGGCCAGCACCACCTTGGTAACTTCCTCTGGGTTGCCTGGCACGAACTGTATGACATTCCGGGGCAGGCCCGCCTCGATCAGAATGTTGTACAGCAGCCAGTTGCTGGAAATGGCAAAGTCGCTCGGCTTCCAAACGACCACATTGCCCAGCAACGCAGGCAGGCCAGGCAGGTTTCCGGCAATGGCGGTGAAGTTAAAGGGGCTGACTGCGTAGACAAAGCCCTCGAGTGGCCTGTATTCAACGCGGTTCCACACCCCGGGGGAGTTGTGGGCGGGCTGCTGGGCGTAGAGCTCCTCAGCGTACTGCACGTTGAACCGGAGGAAGTCACACAGCTCGGCGGCGGCATCGATCTCAGCCTGCCAGGCATTCTTGCCCTGGCCCAACATGGTCGCCGCCATCAAGTCATAGCGGTATTTGGAGCTAATCAGGTCTGCCGCCTTCAGGAACACGGCAGCACGGTCGGCAAAAGGCAGCGATTCCCACTCTGGCTTCGCTGCCAGGGCAGCCTCAATGGCTTTGCTGACATCTTGGGGCGTCGCCTGTGAGTAGTTGGCGACGACTGTCTTGTGGTCGGCCGGGTTCGCCTGCTTTCCGGTGGAAGACGTTCTGACCTGGCACAAAGCGAGGCCCCGGTTAGCAGGCTTCGCCCAGGCATCCATTGTAACCCGTACGTACCTCTTTACCGCCAACCACAAGCGGCACCTCCAAGGCACCCTTCCTCCTTAGGGCCTCAATGGCAGCTGTTAGGCCATCTCGCTGGGCAGAACCCTTGGCGTAGTGGTGCTGCAAGTGCATACTGCGTCAGACCCCTTTTGACATTCTGTGCTTCCGCGTCCGGATCCGGGAAACATGACTTACATTGGGCTCGTTAACAACCTTGGGCACCTTGAACGTAGCAATGGTCGACATGCTGGCTGGCCTATATATTTGTGGCAACGGCCGTGTCCTGGATTTGCTGGTAATGGATAAGGCGGCGGCTCTCGAGATGGGGGAATGCAGGGACAGCGATGTCGTCAACTGCAGGTGTCTAGATGCCATTTTTGAAGAGAGAGCAAGACAAACACGCGGGGAAGGCAGGGTCGGTGGAATGCTTTATTTAAAGTATTCTGGCAGCTCTGACGTCGTTCTGGCCTTTCCTCTTTGTCAAATGACCAACAATTTGCCTCTAGAGCTCTTTCCCCTCATCTATCTGTCGGGTGGCTCGACATGCTGCCGGCGTGTTCAAGAATGAATGGCTCAATCAAGTGATGTGCTATTGGGGTTGGGTCGCTTTGTTGCGGCTTTGGAGTTTAAGCTCCCTTTGATGGCCTGTTTCCCCACTTCCACCGGGGGGTGGGATTGGGGCAGCCATTGGCCAATGGCTTAGCTTCTAATAGCTCTACGGGACGGCCCAGAGATCTCTCCCGCCAAGGTGCTTCTCGAAAAGCCGAAGCCAGGCAACCAGGGAACCGATACCGGCATCAAGATTGGGGCGGACCCCCTAACCCCTACCTCATTTTGAGATGTTCAGTAACAACCTACCTACCTACCTACCTACCTACCTCCCTGAACACCATCGACTTACGTATCTATAATTTCACATATGCCATAGCACTGGAAAGCCCGAGATCCCGTCCGCTCTCCCATGGGTAAGTGAGTAGACTAACTGCTGGACTGTACTAAGAGTTGGGTCATTGACGACCAGCGAATGCCCAGTGTGCAATGTAGTTTTTGCGCTTTTGGGGTTAAAAGTAGGTGGATTTATAGCAAGATGGGTCCTGTCACCCCTTTCCTAGTCTGACTAATTAATGGGAAGAGACGTACGCCCTCGCAAGAGTACTTGGCTTTGCCTCTTTTCTGCTGTTTTCACGCTGTGCTACAATTTTTGGTTTTGGGTTCTATGAGAAAAGGTAAAACGGACTCGGTCGAGTTGAGGTGAGCGAGCCACTTCTAATGAATGCTTCAGCGGAAAGTAAGAAAGGGGCATAGACAAGACAAGACAAAACAATAAAGTTAAGTAAACAATCAGTTAACTCACTTATTAATACCTTTTCTTTTGTGGCAGCAATTTCCAGCCACTCACTATACCATACTGCTGCAGTCATGGTCCTCAAGATATCTCTAAATATCGCGGCTGGCATGGACAGTTGATCGTAGGAACGCTTTTTCTGCAGCCTAGAAACCACCCACGTGAACACGCAAGCCAGCTTGTACTTGTTTGAGTCATCGAGCCGTTTGCCGAAAGAGTGTGTGGTCGTTTTGAACAGGCACGATGGCTGGCGAGGCATTTCGAGCCTTGCCACATATTTAGGTACATGAAAGCCTAAAGGCAATCGTCCTGCGCTCAAGCAAACGCACAAAGAAGTAGCAAGTTCTTCTTTTCGACGAAGCGGAGAGATCAAGTGTATGTTTCGGGCCCGAGGAAACGTACGGAGAACCATGAACGAAGTCCTGTTTGCAAGCCACCTTTTCCCGGACCCGAAACGATAAGAAGTAGAGACGGTCATTTTCGAGACTAATCCCGGATACGCGGACACCTTTGCCATGATCCGGGAGAGGCTTTTAGACTCGCCGAGAACGCCGAGCAGTCGCCAGTCCCTCCTTATACCGCGGTTGCCTTCTGGGGCAGAAGGAGTAAAATCGAGATCCATAGACATCGAATCCGGGGACACGGGAAATGCCAAGAGAAAAGAATACCATCCTTGGTAAAGGGATTCAAAGACGAACCGGTTCAGTTCTGTCTGCGCGCAACAACTGTCATCCCCCGGACTGAAACAAGACCGTATGTCTAGATGCTGGATATCATCACCAAGAACGAGATGCTTGTGTCCCACAATCCGAGGAGAAAGAAGAAGAGAAAAAAAAAAAGGCTTCTAGGAGGAGCACCGGGCTCTGTTTCTTGTCTGCATGGTGCAGCAAGTATTGCATCCCGGGCCCGACGAAGCAGAGGTCCTGTATTTATCAGCTCCAGGAGTGAAATGTTTCTGTGTCACAACCTCGAAAATCTCCTAAAGACACGTTCCCGTCAGGAGAACCCGAGCAGAGCAGCAGCCTCTCTCGTCTACAAAGCAATGCAGCTATGCTGTCGGGCCCAAAGACTTGAGACAGGAATAGGCCTAGGTCAGGTCAGCAACACCAGGAATGAACGGAGGTTTCGGGTGCCCCGATCTTGTCTCTCCTCAATAGTTTGTCAACAGCCGTTCTTTGTATACAGTACGGAGTATGATATGGAGAAAAAAGATGTTGCCGCCAACAAGTCCAGGACTAGTGAGTGGCTCACCAACTTGCAAGCTCAGCTCCTGCGGTTTGGGCTTCGCTCGTGGGCTTGCGCCAGAGCCTTGCATTTGACGCCTGGCACTTGCAGCTCGGAACCCGCAAAAGGAAACAAAAATTGAAGAGTTTGGGCAACAACTACTTAGGCCTACGTAAACGTGGCCAAACTGAGACCGCCCTTAGCATACATCCCACTTGGGCTGTACTGTATGTACATACAGTAAGTAGGTAGGTACTGATGAGGATTGAAACTTGCAAGCCCTCAATTGGCTAGCACACTGCTTTGGCGCTCTCAATTCCTATCAACCACGGAGGAATAAGCACGGCGCATGGTGTGTCTGCGCACAAATCAGCTTGTCTGGGAGCCGCCGCCACCGCACAGGGGAAAAAGGTTCCTACTGTGTAAGCCTCTTATTAGTAAGGAAATAAATATGATGTTGGCCGTTTGAAATGGCCCATTAACCCGATTTTCTTCGTTCAAACAAACAAACAATATGCCCGTTCGCGTGTTTTCAGCCCCCCTCACTTCCGCTTTCCGACGAAAATGTGCTGTGCCCCATTAACGCCTACCATGTCGATCGATAGTTGAGGTAATAATACAGTCCTCGGCGATGTGAACGACTGGAGAGTCTGCGCCGCTTGACACGACGTCTGGGACGGAATCAACTGGTTTCACACACACTTATCTATCCCGGCAAACCTCGTGGGAGAGGATCCTCTCCTCCCTATGAGCCGTTCGTCTCTTGGCTCTGACAAAAAATCCTATGAGCCGAGGATGGTGTTTTCGCACGTGAATCAAGAGGGTTCCTCCAAGAGTCAGGGTTTGGGGTCCATCGGGATAGCTTCCTATTTAGCAAAGGTAGTTGGAGCGAGCGACCTCATATTTTAGGTAGCAGCGCTACCAACAAGCGAGTCTCACATCCTATGCACTTTCCGACGGGCACTTGTCGAAGCACATCTGTGCGTCAGCTCGGGGGGGGGGGGGGGGGGTCTTGACTCCTCGGGAAGCACAAAGGCTGGTGATAGTCAAGTTGCTGCGCCAGTTGCCCGCCGTTTACAACGTGCAAAGCGAGGTGACAGCTCACCGTCTCACGGACTCTCCCTATGCGAAGGGTATGTCGACGGCCTCTCATCATGCGTTGCTATGCATGATAGACGGGAGCGAATTTTTGTGACAACCCCAAGAGGAATAGCAGCTTGAATCTTGATACCCAACCTCAAAGCGAGGAGGGTTGGCGGAACTTGGTTTCAACTTTGGCAGTGAGCTTGATTCTCAGCCCTCTTGGCGAACCCTGTTTCCCTTTTTCTGCCAATTAGGAATGAGCAATAAACCAACAAGCTTCGTGGCCACGAAAAAGGAATGAGGCTTTTCGGTCGACTCGGAAGCTGCGCCCTTCGGAGACGTTCTCAGTTGGTGGTGCCCGAGCCAACCCACGGCAGTTGTGGCAGCTTGTCATGACCACCCATTAACAGATGATGGTCTTGAAGGCTTGTCATAATCCCCCCTAGACACGGTCTCAAATAGATGACATGTGAAGCAATTGGGCAGCAAGACCCAATCAATTGCCTCTGAAAAAGGGCCGTGTCCTGACCACACAAACATGTGCCCAGCACCTCGGAACCATCTATGCACTACGTAATAAGCGAAGCCGTTATCCATCGAGGTGGGCCGAACCAACAAGCGTCGTGATGGCACAGCCAAGTTTGTGAAGTAAATGCTGCCTCACCACTTGTGTTCAAGATGTCACGGACCTTTTTGACAGTCTCAATCATGCGTGTGTGCCATTCTCTCGTTTCCATGGAGAGTTGAAGATAGGACGATGACAAGGTCTGACCCCCCATACCAACTGCCCCAGCCAGATGACCCCGCCAGGTGAGCCAGTGATGGGACAGAAGCCTAAAACCTCAAACATACGCTCACATTGACAAGCCCTGCTCCACGCCCCCGGGAAACCAGACGTTTAAGCGTATGGCACACCTCATTGGTCCTCAGGTTCAGCTCAGCGGGCCTTACATTCGCGGCCACGTCACGGAGGAACTGGGCCATCCGGCGCGGCCCCTCACTCGGAGGATTGAGACCGGGTCTTGGAACGGAGAACCGGGGCTTGAGTGGCTCGACACAAAATACCTGGATCGGCCCGTGGGTGACATTGAGCCCTGTGGGTAGTAGTAGCTCGTCGAGACCAAGGCTGTTACAGGCGGTGATTTGTCCAAGGGAGCCACTGGAGTAATATTGTGGCGTTGGTGCCAGCGAGGTGCCAAGTAGTCTCCTGGACGGCAGTTGAAGTGTTTGTTCTTGGGGAACGATTTTTGGGTCACCGAAGTTCTGCAGCATCTCAGGGGGGCTGGATGGTCATTGATGAAGCCCACTTGGGCACACTCTCACCTGCCCCACCCATTGGGGTCAGTGCATGTTTGTACAGCCCCGGATTTTCCATTGAGCCTCCGCATCTTTTTCTTTCTTTTTGGATGCGGCTCTTGGTCTTCGGTTGACAAGCAAGCATGGTATGCGTTTTGCTGCGCGCGCATCGCGGATCTGCGACGACAATCGCCATCCCGTTCCTGACGCATTGAGGTTTGTCATGCCCATCTGTATTGCAAGGACGGGATGCTGCGCGTCATTCAAATAAGCGCCGCGGGCCAAACAAATAGCCTCTGCTCTCATGCTGCATGCATGACTCAAAAGCGGCAGAGGTGAGTAAGGTACTGTAGGTACCGGTAGTGAGAGTGGACGTGTATCATTTCGGCCGTCTGTGTGTCGATGCTGGGCGAAGAGCTGAGTGTGAGTGTGGGTTGGGTCGTGCAACCCACAGTCGAATTCTTCTTCTGAAGTGAGCACGGCCATTGGCCATGAGGTGACTGTGAGACAATGTCTTAGACTTTTAGTGTGCCTGAAGCAAGAAATTCGATAGCAAATCGATGGTGTGAAAGAGGCGGTCAACCATTTGAGATGGTGGGGAGAAGCGGGCAAATGACCAGAAAGCCCCTTCCCTTAGCTCCAGGAGCCACCGTTTCTTTGGCGCCTTTTTTTCTTTCTTTGCATACCAGCTCCTCCTTATTCTCGCATCGATCGAGATCGGGGAGACTTGGGTGTGGAAGGGTGGAAGTTCAGTCTTTCTGTCTTGTCGGTGTTGGCTGCTGCTCCACGCACATCTGTCGATCGACGGGGTGGAGGAAAGACAGCGGGAGATGATGCGATTGCGCCAGGGCATGGGCCTTGAGATTGGTAGTATACGAGCACGGACTGGCCAAAATAACTCGTCTTTTATTTTCGACAGGCACGGATGAGGAAGAGGGACGGGACGGCGAAGGAGAAGAGACCAAAGGCGGCGGCTCACCGCGTCTGAGAGTTGTATTCCATGTTGGTAAGCGCAAGACAACTCTCCCTTTCTCGCAGAAACGAGGGGCGACGGGCGGGGCTGGGAAGCAGACAACTTTCCGATTGGCGGGACAGCCGAGTTGCTGCAGCGCACGGTCTGTTTGAAATACTTACCCTAGGCGGCAGGCACGACGCTGAGACTCTGGAATGAATGGATGGGCTGGCGGCTGGTGAGGGATACCCTACACTTGTACACTGCGCTGTCCGTCATTCATGGATTCCATGGTTCTCATCTCTACTTGTACCTTCACAATTTCGGTGTAACATTACCCAGCAGCAGTCATTTGCAACTGCAGCGGATTCGAGTCTCTCCGCTCTAATAATACCGCGATGGAAGCATGCGCTATCACTCGACCATCCTAATCATCCTGACCCTTCTGACCCTTCTGACCCTTCTGGCCCTTCTGACCCTTTCCAGCACCTCACATTGCAATTAGCAATTTATACGACGGGAAAAAGGTGGGTTGTCACCGCCCCGCCAGACCGCGAAGGCTACTGCGTAGTGACATGCAGGAACCATCTTTTCAGGATCGTGTGGCTTTCATCGGGCCTTTGCTAATTCGTCAACGACCCCTCTCTTCGGGCATGTCTAACGGTCTAGGCGCCTGACAACAAGGGGCAGGGACTTGGCTGGCGAGACTTGACGAGGGCGAAACACATGGGCGGGCGAGAAAAGAGAATTGACAAATCCATGGGTTTCTCGGGTGCAGTTTTGTGTTGTAGTTTCACAGACATTTGAATCCGAACCCATGTCTTGGCAGTTGCTTGGGGGTCGAAACGCTCTTCTCCGATACCAAGGGCGGGGGAGGGGCCAGGTCCGGAAGGTGATGAGAGAACTGTGGTTGAAAGAAAGCCCAAGCTGTTCGTCTTCCATCCCAAACTCTGCTGTTTCGAGAGTGCTGTGCTTCATTATTTTACGGGGCAGCATGGATTTGAGGGAATAATAGACTTGCTGATTTTATCTACTGCGTAATGTTGCTCGGACGAAATGCCGACTTTGACAGCTCATCTCGGTATCACACACGAGGCCGTCGCCTCCAATCGATACCTAATTATCACTTCCTGTTGGCCAGCCGGGGAGCCAGGGCAGGCGGCCAACAGAGCAGGCTGGGTAGATAAATGTTGTGGAGGGCCATGATATTACCCATCCACTCATGTGCTTTCTCCCCAGTCTTTTGCGTATTCCCAAAGGTTTTACTTGTACATATCTACCTTTTTTCCAGAGTTAATAGGTACCTAGGTAGCTACCGATAGGTAGGTGCTCTGGCCCTGCCGGGATGGACAGTCGACGGGGGGTTACAACAGAGACGGCAGGTGACGATCCACAGATTAGCTTCACATTTATTCACAACCCGAGGTCACATTTGTCATTCGGCTCCCACCGTTTTTGTCGAGGGCGTGCCTTGCAGACTTGCAAACCTGCAGGCTGGCTGATGATAGACAAACCATGCCTTGGAACTTGTTGGAAGCTGTGTCGAAAGTTCGGCAGCCTGCCTCTATGCTCCAGCGGCTCCTCCTCAAGCAGCTTGAATCCGCCTCCCCGCTCCGCATCGGTACGCCGGCCAATGGGCTGCACCCACGACAGGAACCAGGCTTAGTTCCCTAAGTTTCAGGAATGCCCGTTGTCATCCACCCGACTCGATCTTCACCAGTTAGACCGGGAAGCACCGTCGAGGCACCCTGGAGAGAGACCCTGTGCCTGTGCTGCGAACCCGGAAAGCTGTGCCGAAACGAGCTTCTTGTCCCCAGCCTCCGGCCCACGCCCATCAGCCGCAGAGTTCAAGCCCTTGATGAGGATTGAGATAAGGATTCCAAGTCTGCTTGAAGTGCTCACCGCTCCCTGGGCTCCGCCGCGTCAAGGCCGAGAAGGTACGCGATGGATCCTTTTTATGAAAAAACAAAACAGAAAAAGCCATGAGCCACGGGAGGACAAACCACTTATCCACATTGACAGTTGTCTAATCGCCTCTGCTCCTCAATTCGACGTGTCAACTCTGCCAGGTCGGGTTACAGAAAGCTGTGGTGTCCAAGGAGTGACAAATCTGACATCTGCACTGTTCCCGATGCCGCCGTCGCACCTCTCTGCTAGTTGTCGTAAGCGTGCTCGCGCTCCGGTTGTTCAATACAAATCCTCCGTCGTCTTGTGGCTGGAACAATGGAACAGGGGGGGGGGGGGGGGGGAAGCTGGGCAGCTTCCACCTGCATTGTATGTTTCGGTGGACCCGTGCTGAGCAACCTGTACCTGCCTGCCTCATGTGCGTACCTATGTAGGTATTTACTCAAACCCTCACTTGGGTTATAACCCACACCTACTTGTAGGTTCGTTAAAATACTCGAAGGACCCAAAGAATGACGGACAACTAGAGACAACTGGGAGTGCGCTACGGGGCGAATATTGCCTCGTAAACTGCCACAATGGCGGCTGCTTGCGGCCGAAATGCATTTCGCTTCAATTCGCTTCACGCTGGGCAATGGTATGGTATGCACTGCAATGCAGCCACCACAGTCCACATTGACGCTGTTAGTGGTTCAGGCGCAGGCTCCTCAACTCTGTTTTGTCGTTTTCTGGTGCGCTTTCCAACCCTCTCCCACCAGCTGTGGGGCTAGCGAAGATCGCTCCTTGCGCCCCTCCTTCTCTTCAACCCATGGCTCCATGCAGGTCGGCGGCGGATGAGGGGAGTCCACCATCCATGTGCGAACCATGCCAGTTTCTCCCGTTGAAAGTCAACTGGCCCCCTGTTCTAGCCCCTCCCTGCTGAAGAAATGAGCGATCAGCGATCGTCGTTGTCAGCCAACCACTATTGCAGCCCGTGCTGCAAGCACTACACACATCTGTACCACCACCCACCACCACTCCCACTACCACCACCAAACGAGACTTGACGACCGAACAAGGGCATTCCGGTGCCGTGCCAGTACTTTTCCTCCCATGGCAGCAATCCGGAGAGTTGTTGCTGTTCTACCCAGGCACAGGCACAGGCACAGACACACACGGCGAGACAGAATCGGATCGTGGCCGTCCATCCACCCATCTTTGAACACAGAGCTCCACTTGGAGCGCATGCCCACGCCTCCATCTCTCCTCCTCCTCTTTCAGTCATGGATGTACCTCCACTCACTCCCACTACCTAGGTACGTATCCGTTTTCTTAGTGTAAACTGTACATACACCACCCACCCACACCCACCCACCCACACACACACACACACACACACACACACACACACGCACACACACACACGCACACACACACACACTTACACATATCTGAACGCACCCCAAACCAAGCAAGCTCAAGAGAAAGTGGGGAGGTAAGGAAGGCGACCGGCACGCTGGCCCAACCTCAGACCTGCTGCTGGTGCTGCTGCTAGTGTACTGCACACCCCGCTTCCAGCCCTGGCCTGGGAGTTTGTCTGTGGCATCAAGCTATAAGTTCCTCTTCTCCTCACCTGCCGTCCCCGGCCCTGCCCTGGTGCCTTGCCTGGCTCGAGCACATGGGTATATCTGCCGGGATTCCCAGGCTTCGTTGGTATTTTAAGCTGGGCAACCAGGCCGCACCTATACTACTATATCGTTTGGTGCTTTGCATTCTGAGATCCGGGCTACCATCCCGTATATAGGCGCGGGAGCTCTCCTCCCCGTCTTGGTCTTGTTCCCTTCTTATCCTTCTGAGCTCCCTCGATCATAGGGCCTCGTCCCTCCGCTGGACTAATGCTCGACAAACCTTTGGAGTCGTTGCGCCTCCTCCCATCTTAACTCCGCCTACACATGTTTGTCCCCCCCCCGATTTGCTCTCTCCTTGTTCTTTGTACGAGCCTGCCTCTGTGCTTCGTTTCGGCTTGGCATATCAAGGAGGTCCCTCCGATGGCCCGTTGAACTATGCCTCTATCTTCCTCTTCCCCTCCGATCCCACAAGCCGTCACCTGTTGAGCCGCTCCCTGGGAGAACTGGATCATGTCCTCGGCGAAGCTATTGGCTGCGGTATGGGCAGTCTTGCTCGTCTGGCCCACGGTCGCCCAGGTTACGGCGTTGGATGTTCGCGATGCTCTGGCCGGGTTCGAGGCCGATCTGATAATAATTAGACCCGGCCTTAAACCACGACAGGAAGCCGCGGACAGGAGCCGGCCCACGTTACCTCGGACGCCTACAAGCACTCCAACGGCAACCTTGCTAACGGTCCCGACTTCAGTACCTACTCACCCGCCTCGCACTCCTACCCCTCCGCCACCCGCTTTATATTCTTCAGCAGGGTCGGGCCAGGTGCCAGCAATATCTTCGTCTCTGCTTTCGGACCCTTCACCGGCCAAGCCTTCAATCCCTTCTTCATCTTCCTCCAGCCCGTCTTCTTCAGCAACGGCATTCACGGAAACGAGCCGTGAGGTGCTTGTGACCGCTACTATGCCCGCGGATACAACTCTTTTGACGGCACTCCCAACCACAACCACAACCGCTTCTCCCAAGAGTACCGTATCTCCACCTCCCGATAGCAGCTCGGGGATCAGCAGCAACAGGACGCTTGTGATCGCCTTGAGCACTGTGCTCTCGGGGGTTGGGCTGTTGTTGATTGCGGCGGCAGTGTTGATATGCTGTCGATATCGGCACCGGCGGCTGCCCTTCTTCTCGCGAGGTATCTCTCCAATTGACGACGACGAGATCGCGACGTGGAAAGTTCCTAGAGACGAAAAGGTCGGGTTTCGAGCCGTAGATGCCCACGTAGAAGCAGTCGCCTCACGAGCAGGAGCGACAATAACTCCAGCAACAGAAAGGGAAAGGGGAGTGACAGGAGCCCTAAACAAGGAAATGGGCAGCCCATCACACGCCAAACATGCCTCGACAAGTTCTGCGAAGAAGCCGCCTAGCGTGATCGTGTACAGCAACGCTCACGGGCAGGGATACCGCGTGTCGAGCGACGAAGGCTCCCCGCGGTCCTTTGTCCACAACGCCCGCACAAGCTACAATGGACGCAAGCTGAGTCTAGACAAGGCGCTGCCACAAACCCCTATCCAAGCGAGAGCGCCAAACGCCCGGGCTGGTTTGACGGATGAGGCAATCCCCGGCGACGAGCCGTTTCTGCCGAGTCCGAAGAGGCAACCCTCACGCCTCTCCAAGTTGCCTCCGAACTTCTCGTCCTCGCATCGCCGCTATCACCACACGAGAACAAGAAGCTCGAGGAGCAGCACGCGCAGCTTTGCAGGCTATGGGTCTGCAGCAGGCTCCGACATGGAGCTGTCGCCACGGCACTCACACGACGCATTCACGACCCACCATGGCAACCCCAGTCATTCACGCGTGTACTCATCGTCTTCTATCCCCCCACGGCTCTCTTTCGGCGATGAGGGTGTTTTTGGCGGCGGGCTCTCGTCACCGCCAGCTCGACCATGGTTTCGGGATGACAACAACATCGGGCGAGCGATCGGCTAAGGTTCCTCCTACCTTGTTCTTTTTATCCACTTTTGTTTCGCCCAGATATCAAAACTTCGACTGTTTTGAGACCAAGCCCCTATGATTAGGTTGTCCCTCCACACATGCGCAGCGGCAACCTTGAATTTTTCGAAACTGTTCGTTTCAAACCCCGCAATATTTCACTGGAGAACCGAGCTCATGACGCTCTCTTCACCAAACATTACTTTACCCCTTTCATTCGGTCAACTGGGGAGAATTTTAAACCCACCTTGGCATTGTTGGGCAGAAATCGAGCCCCGACTCGCCACATTATAGCGTTGCTTTCTTTTTTCTATTTGTTTTTCTCAAGGTCGGCTGATAAACTGTATGAAAGGATTGATGGATATACCCCTGAGATGCATAGTTGGAGGATGGAGGGTGGAAGGTGAAAGTTTGAGAGACACAGTAACTTTTCTTTCCTGTTTGTCGTGGGTATGATGGTGGGCTCGGAGGAACATCAGGTGTAAACAAACACCTCGCAGTCTGGAGATGGAGACTGACTTTTTCTTCTTGTAACTCTATTACCTTGTGTGTACTACATTACTGCATGCATCACATTGTAACGTCCTTCGCCAAATGGGGCGTGGGATGGTTGGTTGGTTTTGTTTCTGTTGTTGAACGGAGGCCAATAAACATAAACTCGACTCCCAAACGTGGGCGCTCGCTCTTCTGTATCATTACCTTGGACACAACGTATGGTGTGTCATGTAGTATACCGCAACCAAGCAAACAAACCAAACACTAAAAGCAGCCTGAATTTTTTGCAGAAGCTTAGAGAAACACAAATAAGTTTTGAGTGAATGCCTATTTGGGTTTGTTGGGGTTCCGCTCCGTGAAGCTTGTTATCATCTCGGAACCTAACCGAACTTGAAACATGGGACAAGTCTAGGCGTCCAAGCGGCGGCAGCCTACCTATGTCGGCCCAATACCAAACTTTGGGGGCCTTTGGTGCGGACGATCTACCGCCGTGGGCTGTGTGCCATGTTTGTCAAGTAATTAGTTCTAAAAGAGTGGGAGAAAAAAAAAAGCATGATGGCGAATGGTACTCGGCGCGCTTTTATCTCTCTTTCTGTTGGAAAAGAGGAAAGCCAGCCACCGCAACTGCAATGCAGCAGCCATTTTCAGAGTCATTCTGTCTACCATACCCGAATCTAAATTAGAAATGGAGGACTTGGGATTTTTTTTTTCTACTTGCATTCCATAGCTGTTTCAGATGCAATGTAGCCGACGAAGGTTTAACCTAACCACTTCTAAGGTTCATATCGACGCAGACTACGGCCAAAAAAAGTGCTAATATGTTCAGTGCTGGCCTGCATTCAAAATGCCCAGGCCATTTCTGTCCGTTATAAGCCATAGCGAGCACCTCAGACGCTTTCCTGTTCTCCTGCAACTCTTTCTCATTAAATACTATATGCATATAAGCATTATATAGGATATAAAGTGTTGAGACTGTTTATGTTCCTGACAAGGCATAGTGAGAAGCCTCGAGTACTCATATTTGGACCCTTTAGGTGTATACGAGCGAACCGAAAAGGGTAAGTCCAAGGAACATCAAACGCTGACGGCGGTTGTCTCGTGCTATCTATGCATTATTACACCACTCCTCCTTCAGAAACTCTTATGTGCCTGGCCGCTCTAATGCATCTTACTTCAAAATGCATCGAATTAAAGTCGTGATCACACCCGCTTCCTCTACATCGATATCGTTAAGCTTGGTTCGCTCAAAGAGGACCTAGAGAGAGTCATTAATGAAGATTTCTTCACACTCCATTCATATCAAGCACGCTTCAAAGAGCTGTGTTCCGGTGAGAAGATGGTAGATGAGACACCAAAAAGCTCCAGATATCAATCTTCTCATCTAGCGGCCGAGTTTGAGAGTATCGCCGAGGTGGATGGGATGAAGGCCGCCAGGTCGGCAGAGCTCGGCCCAATTGACCAGGTCGCCCGTGTCCTCGAATTGCCCCGCCCACGCCCACGCCCACGCCCAGGAAGTAAACGGGATGATAGGTTGCGATGCAAAGGACATCTCGGAGTCGATAGTATTTGCCACGACCACCCGACCGCTCGGCCAAAAGCACAGGTTCCTGGCTCCAGAACTATACATAGTGCTAATCGATCAGGTGGTATATGGTGTATATATATCTAGGATTTGGTGGGTAGCCACCACAACACTCACTATTCAGTGTCTGGTTATGGGTTCCTTGACTGATAGAAAGCGTATGTTGGTGGTCTTGATTGAACAACCCGGAATCAATCGTACAGCGATATACGTACCTAGGTACACAATAATACATCAGGGTTACACGTGGGGTTAGGGTTGCATAGCGATCAACACTCATCTTCGTCAAAAGGCTTGGATAATCACAACTTTCAAATACCTAGCTCCCTAGAGATATCCGAAGCCAATTGGGCCTTTGGAGGAATGAACACCCCAGCATTCTCGTTCGAGGTTATTATGTAGAGGATTGCTTTGCCGAGGTTGGCCTTTACTGTCGAGGGTTATATGGGGGCGGCCCAGCTGAACCCAATTCAATTTACGCGTCCCTCGCGATGCGCCCATAGGTTTTCTCCCATCCCATCCTTTCCGCTTCTACCCCCACAACGCCCCAACGTGCCTGCTCGCAACGGTCGAGCAAACTGTCAAACGACCACCTCATATTTTCACGCGCGCCCGGTATCCGTATTCCACAGCTACTCAATCCGACCCCTCCAAGCCCAACACTCAATTGCATCTTGCGCACCGAGGAAACCGAGCAACGCGACCTGGATAAACTCGACTCAAACCCAACCGCCTCCCCCTTCTTGCTTCGTGCCCACGAAGCCTCAGCGGCAAGTCGTCGCCGCCATGCCAGTCCGTAAGAGCGACACTCGACGGAGCGACGCCTCGGCAGCCAGATTCGTGCTCGCAGAAGAGGAAGAAGAGAAAGAAGACAGTGTTACGGCCGCAACAACAACAGTAGTAGCATCAGGAGCAGCATCAGAGTCCGACGCAGCCGATCCTATGGTTTCATTCTCAAGCCCTTCAGCCACGCGGGCCACCTCGCTGGAGCGGAAGGACAGGGAGAAAGAAAAGGAACGCGAGAGAGAGAGAGACGCTATAACCATTGAGGTGCGTTTCACTATCCATCCTCCCCCCCCTTTTTTTTTTTTTTTTTTTCCTTTGCGGGGTGGGGGGGGGGGGGGCGCCCGCCCCCCGTCGTTTGTTTTTTGTGAGGGAAAACGCATTGAATGCTAATAGGTGGGAGGAAATCGATGAGGAACAGGACCTGACACTACCGAAATCCATCATCACTCGTCTGGCCAAGGGCGTGCTGCCCCCAAACACACAGATACAAGCCAATGCGATCCTGGCCTTGAGCAAGAGCGCGACCGTTTTTATTAGCCATTTGGCTTCTGCGTATGTCCTTTTTTTTTTTTTTTTTTGCTCGTCGACCGATCACGAGGGATAATGGTTTGTATTTATTTCTTATACTAACTAAGAGGGAAACATATCTAGAGCGAACGAGTCCACTATAGCCTCAAACAAAAAGACAATTATGCCAGCAGACGTGTTTAAAGCTCTGGATGATATTGAGTATGGATTCATGCGCCAGAAGCTCGAGGCCGAGTTTGCAAGTGAGTCTACTTACCACTAAGAGGAAAGAAAGAGAAAGTATATAAAAAAAAAGGGCCTAACAAAGCTGCATTTGCGCCAGAATTCAACGAGGTACAGACATCAAAACGCTCGAGCTACCGCAAAAAGGTAGCAGCCCTTAAAAAGGCCAAGGGTGGGGCGGCTACCAATTCGTCCATGCTTAGCATGGGTTCTCCTGTGGCGGACGAGCCCAGAAACGCGACTGGTGCTGAAGAGGAAGAAGAAGAAGACTCACCCCACGGTCCTCGACTCAGCAAAAAAGCGAAGCTCGACACCAGCATAGACTCATCTAGGATGGAGCTGGATGAGCAGGATGCTTCAGATGCCGACACTGTGCCGGACGAGGAAGAGGAGGAGGAGGAGGACGACGACGACGACGACGACGAAGAAGAAGCTGAAGACGACGATGATGCCGAAGAGGAAGACGAAGGTGACGAAGAAGAGGCAGCTGACCAAGATGATGATGATGAGGCGGAAGATCGCGAAGCCCCGGATGAGGATGAGGCCCTCGACAACGAAGAAGATAGCGAGTAGGACGCGCGTCTACATCGACTCGAGAAAATGAGTATCTAGGGCGACGACGGAGCATATATATTCCAGGTGGTGTATATCCTGCTGAACGCGCAACCATCGACGAAAAACAAAGGTGGTCTATCGTGTTAGGAATGAACACAAGGAAGCGAGGTTAGCCGGTCGGTATCCATCCATCCATCCATCCATTCTCATTATTATTATCAAAATGATCATGGCTTTGTTTTCCTAGCGTGGCATATGGCATAGGTAAGTAGGTAGCTATGGATATCATCAGCGTTTTCTTGCTACCTGTAGGACTGGTAAAAGAAATACTAGATTTGAAAGCAAAGTTCGACGGGAATGGGTGATGATCACGTTGGCTAATACACACAAACATCCCATCATCACCAGAGAGAGAGAGAGAGAGAGAGGAGAAAGAAATGTCTATATATATGAGAATGAATTACGATAATAAGTTCTTGTAAACTAACTGTAATTACAGGCAAAAACGCTATTCTATCTCAAATGGTATCTAGAGAGCTGCAATGAATTCAAATTACTCGAACTGAGGTAAGTTGCTGTGTGTGTGAATCCGGCCAGATTGACATGACAGACATGACAGAAGTAGAGTGAACAAACAGGACAACAAGCAGACAGACAGACAGACGGGCAGACCAAAAATAATATGTATGTAATAATCGGGCCCCACAGCATTAACAGCCAACACCAAGTATAGGTTCTAACAACAATCTAGGATATTACTGAGAGGGTTGCTTGACAGGAAAATAGCCAAGCCACCTTCCTTTTTCACACACACACGCGCGCACGTACACAACAGCGCAAGGCCGATACATCTTGTGACTGACATTCGAACAATACTCACCTCCTTTTCAATCGGTCGGTAAAAGTTTGCTGTCTCACAAACCACCACCTAGGCGGCCGTGGAGCCGTCGGTTGACAAGGACCCACGGGGGGCGGCAACCGAAGGGGGTCTCGGGCCCTTGTAATCGAGAGCGGGAATGGTTAGGCCATACGACTCTGTGCGGCCCTGGCTGTCGTGCTGGTTGACCTCGACGTTGATGGAAACGTCGAGGCTCCCGTCATGGCCTTTGCCGTGCGAGGCGGGTGACGCGGCCTTGTGCTTGGTGCCGCAACCGATCTCGCCCGCGTGGATCGCCAGCCGGCCGTCTTTGACCGGCGGTAGCTTGACTAGCGTCGACGACAACTGGCTTCGGCTGCTATGGCCGGCGCTGGAGCCAAGCCGCGAGCCGGGGGCAGCTGCCGAAGTGGGTGATAGGAAACCCCCATCACTACCGCCGCCAGCGCTGGAAAAGGCAGCTTCTCCATTGTGGTGGTTGTTGCTGCTGTTGCTGCTGCTGCGGGCATTATTCGGCGAGTTTTCCGTAATCATGGCAAAGTTGCGACTCGGCATCGTGACGTTGTTGTGATCCGCCGTCTTGGTGGTCTCGCCGGGGTCTTTGTCAAACAGCTTCAAGAGGGTCTCATCAGTCTCCTTGTCAAGGTGGTGGATTTTGTTCCGCCTCGACAGCAGATTTGCCACAGCTGCTGGCGGCGGCTTATTGACGATTGCCGACGACACGACATTGGCCATGTAACGGTAGTCGTTTTCGGTTGGGATACTCAGGCGCGGATTCGAGTAGAACCTCCCTAGGGCGGCCAAATGAACATCGCCTCCTAGGATGGTAATGCGAATGGAGAACTCAGCACAGATGCCCTGGAGCTTCCAAACCAGCCAGTTTCGCTCCTTCTTGTGGGTTCTAGCGGTATAGTGGTCGTCAAGATCGTCAAGCAGATCCACACTCCCGTCGAAGCTGTTGAAGA
The DNA here is from genome assembly GCA_027569635.1 of Lasiosphaeriaceae sp. G1095. Classification (NCBI taxonomy): domain Eukaryota; kingdom Fungi; phylum Ascomycota; class Sordariomycetes; order Sordariales; family Lasiosphaeriaceae; species Lasiosphaeriaceae sp. G1095. Next base: position 47,737 of record JAPDFK010000251.1, on the reverse strand, counting down.
AACTGCCGCCAAAACCCACTCGCCTGTTCATGAATTTGATCGGGCCCATGACCGGGCTGTTAAAGATGTTTTCGAGCCAGGTAAGACGAGGATATGCAATGGGAATACCCAAAAGAAGAATCAGATGCTTGAATGGGTTCCCCGAGCTCGCAGCTGCAGACAGCTCTTGCCGCAAGCGGGAGAAGATCTGGTCGTACGTCTCGGGATAGTTGACCTGGTGCCTCGTCCGCTGGATTGCCATGTCAGAACGGGATGATAACGAGCTTGATATCATGCTACACATACCTCAGTGCGTGCGTCGATTCCCAAGAAGGCTATCCTGGCCCCCAGTTTGGCAAACATGTTGTGGGAGTGCTCAGAAACATATGGCTATTTTAGTCTGGTCAGAAAATGATACAGATTTCACTAGTTTCAAAGGAAAACATACACCGTGTTGGGAGCCAACAATGTAGTTGGATTCTGTCATGGCAGGATGCACATATGTGTCGACGAGCTGGTTGGGGTCAATGCCCTGCCCTTCTTCCATGGAAGTAGCAGGAACGGCATCTGTTCTCTGTCAGATAAAGTCAATCTCATGTGTGATAGGGCGCTAACCTGAGGAATAAGTAGAAGGGGGCGGGGGTAGGTGGTGTTGAAAGAGCATGTAATATTTGTGGGCCAAGCCGCCAATTCCTTTAAAGACCTGCGACGCTGTTAGAAGCGCTCTCTCGTCAACAGATTCAACGCGGGCATCATCTTACGTCGCATTTCATAAAATCATTCACGTATGACCCGAACCCATCAATAATCTAAGCTTTGTTAATAAACCCATGCGACCAAAGGGGGTGTGCGGGCGCGATATACATCATGATCGTCCCATATGTTCAGCTGCGGAATCTGGCCGTTGGCGGCGGCGAAAGGCTCTGTTGAATACCTGGGATGCAAAATTGTCAGCGGCCAACATGTCATGGTAGTCTTTTGGGGGGGTGGGGGACACCAACCATCGAATGTAGTTGTTCAAATAGTAGTTGTCGCAGTCTGCGCGGAGCCTTTCTGGAAAGGGGTACTCCTTCCGCTTCTTGGGGTTCCCTATATTTGTCCATTCATTCAGGGGGCCCTGGACACGGATGCCATCATTGTAGATCTGGTCGCCGCCGCCAATCCTGGGGGGGTTGGTTAGTTGGTCAGTCCCACATGTTCTCTTGACTTTCATCCAAACTTACATGACATGGAATGGCGTCGCCTTATGCCGCCGCATAACATCGTGCCAGAGGGCCGGACCGCTCCAGGCTTCCTCGTCGGTACCAACACTAAAGCCATTACACGAGTGAAACATGATCCTCATAGACTCAGTGACGGCGGGGACAAAGAAGGTGTTCACGACAGGTTTTGTCTTGCTGGAGAAGCGCAAATCGGGAAGGGCGTATTCCCACTTGGTTTCGGATGCGCCCAAGTCGACGGTCAAGTCGAAGCGCCAGAAGGTGTTGCGCGAGTCCGAGTAGAGACAGATGCCCCGGACGGACATGCCCGGCGGATCCTTGCCGTTGCCACCGCCGCCGGCCCTCCTCAAGCTCAGGGAGGGCACAATGGGCTGTGTCTTTCCACCTCCCTTGGTCACGATCAGGACGCTCCCGATCCATTGATTGTTCTCCATGCGCCGGTAGTTGAGTAGCGGCCCGCACACAACCTCCTTGCCGTCGGGAGGAGGGCCGTCTGTAGGGCTGGCATCGCCAACGTTTTGTGTCTGGTTGGTGGTGGCCCTGGCTTCGGCGGCGCCCGCCATGATGGGCTTGAATCGCGGGGTGGTCGGGCGATCAGCGGCGTCGAGAGGTGAGATGCGCGACGAGTTGAGGAAGTCGGCGAGGGCACCAACGCCGCCGTGCGAGTCTGCGTCGCGGGCCTGACCGGGACTATGTTGGCCATGCTGCTGAGCATACTTGGCGTAGGAAGACGACTCTTGATGGCGCCATCGCGTGGACGAGGCATGGGGATTGCGGCCTTCGGGCGCCGCATCGTCAGGAGCGCCGTCGTCCTCGGGCGCGTGATGGGACGTCATGACAAGCGGCGAGGAGGGTGGTGACTTGTTTGCGACAGGAAGAGGTTGAGGGCGAGGGTGGTGGGGATGGGGGTGCTGGATGACCAGACCTCACGTCGTGCGCGGCTGAGACACCACAGGACCACAGGTCGAGAGCAGCCAGAATGGAAGATTCAGGCAAACATGTCACAGGACAGAGATCGAGGAGTAGGTCAGGCCAAACTGACTGACACTGGGGGGCAGCCGACCGAGAATAACGAAATTAAGAAGAGACAAGGATGGCGCCGCGCTGTTCCTCCCTTCTTCACAACAGTCCGCGAGCTGAGTGTCGAACGGGGGAAGCTTGCCAAGGTTCTAGACAATAGCGCCGCCCTTTGTTGGTTGGCAAGCTCGACGGCAAAGACAAGCAACCGAACCTGCGCCAGAGTATCCGTACGATGTCGCTTGGAATCAGAAATTATGCATGTCTGCTGCTATATATAAATAAATAAAGGCTCCTTTCATACCTACCTTACCTACCTTCCAACTTACCTAGCAAGCCTAGGTAGGTACTGTAGAGTACTTACTTGCTTACCTATCCATAACGACAACAAAAACTTGAAAACCTGGCAGGTGCGCTGGGCCCTGAGCGTAACCACAGGAACTTGGAGGGTCTTCTGTAAAGACGACTCCTCTTGAGAGAGCCCAATGTCAGTTGGTCAGCTGGGTCGGACCACAATGTCTTTTCCGTCTGCCCACGCTTGCCACGCTCTCTGCTTCTCCTCCCTAGGCATGCTCGGAAGCGGATGCGGGTTGGCGCAAGTTGTCAACGAGAAGCCCCGCCCCGCTCCGCTATTGTCCCACCACTGTCCCTCCGTTTCTTCAGCGACTTTTTGGAGGCCTTGCATGAAGCCCTGCATCGTGCGTCAGCGCCAAGCTCTTTTTCCCCATGCGACTCCTCGGCATGGGTGGACCAATCGCGCTGCAAACGTGCCCAGCCCCCCTGAAAGTCGGTAGGCTGCCTCCCCTGAATCGGTACAGAGTAAACAAACCTTTAGCGGTTTAGCAATCAATCCGAATCCGTTGCCATTAACAAAACTATTTGTTTCCTATCCTAACCACATCCAACCTCTTTGCGTCATCCCAGCTAAAGACTATATACAAGGAATTGTGTTGTACAATACAAAAACAAAACACTGCAATTGGAGATGTTCAGGGGCAGCTCTATACTACCTTCCAGGTTGTTCTTCCTCCAGATTCTATACAAGTATATGTGCTACAAACGCTGATCTAACATGGCCGACTAATATGTCCATCCATCACTATGTCTTGGAATCGCGAGCAACGACCCCGCCAACGAGTTTCCGAGAAGCCTCACTTTTCTCGAGGCTCTCCTTCACTTCCCTCCTCTTCTCGAGCAAGTGGGCCGCAAGGATGCCCACGGCGAGGCCACCAAAATGCGAGCCAAGGTCCAACACCTTCTTAGTAGCGAACAGGTGTGTGACGTTTAGGCCCACGACCAGCCCGAGAATGCCCAGCCCTTGAATCCCATTCATCGGATCAGGAGGCAGATTCAATATCTTGAAGCCTTCAAACCGGTGCATCCAAAAGTACGCAGCTATAAGACCGTACGCACCCCCCGATGCGCCCAGTGTCGAATGGATCAGCTGGTTCCTCATAACAAGCGTCGAAAGCGACGCCAGGTAGCCAAGCGTGCCCGCCGCAAAATACGTTGCTAAGAAGTTACCTCTGCCGACTTCGTCATGGAATGGAATTCCAACAAAGTAGATGAAGAGAGCATTGGAGGCGAGATGGAAAAACTTTTGGTGGGAGAACAGTGCGCCGAGGAGCGCAATGGGCTTAGGCGTGGCAACGACAAGGAGAAGGTATCGATTCATAAACTTCCACATCGGCGGAATCTTCCAAGCAGCCCATACCAGCACATTTGCTGCGATTATGGCGCCAATTGTAGCCTGTGACGCAGATATTCCTGGAAGTAGTCTGTGGTCGTCGCTAGGCGGCTGGTAGAACTGAGCGTATACCACGAAGGCACCCGTGAGCATCAGGGCAAAAACCGCCGAAGGAAGGATGCGCTCCCATTTCTTCATCTCGGGAGGCGCCTCGAGATCTGATGAAGCCTCTCCCTGGTATTTCTGAATCCAAGGGCTGACTTTGCGCTCCAGTTTCCCGTCGACGATCTGCAACGTCCCGGGAGACGCGCGAGCTGCCTCCTCATCTCGTTTGCGCTTCTCCTCCTCCTTTCGCTTGAGCTCAGCCTCGAATTTCGCCTTGTTCTTGGCGCGAATCGCATCAAAAACGCCAGTTCCATAGACGCGATCCTTCGGCGGACCATCAGTCGCCGTCTTGTCTTTCTTGAAAAGATAGGGAGAAGTGTATCCTAAGTCTTGATTGGCATTTGCCTGGGGCGCGCCAGCTCCCTCAAGATTACCCGCCTCTAGCGCGGCCAGCTCGTCCTCGGCCCTGAGGCCGGCATTGGCAATCTCATCGACAGGCACATACCTGCGGAGATATTCGAGCGCGTTTTTCATATCTTCTCTCGTATATTGCATCGTATGTACCTGCAATTCCGGGTCGTCGAGCGTTCCGGCCACACGGCGGCCGTGGAGGATCCTAAGCAGCTTGTTCGCACCAAGAGTACTGATCTTCGGCCCAAACACCATAATGACCTCCTTAGCCGTCAAATCTTGTCGCCTAAACGGTAGTCCGCCCTCGTCCGTATAGTTTGGCGGCACATCAACATAATGCGTGATAACGGTATGGCCGAGTATGCTGGCTGTTCGGGCGCCCTTGGGCTGCGGCGATGTCCCTCGAGCATTCCGCAAAACGATACGAGGGTTTGCATTGCTACCTGCGCCCAATTGTTGCCATTTCTGCGGCTGGTTTTTTCCTGGTATTATCGAGTCGCGACATGTCGAATGGTATCGAGTCGTAAAGGGAACCACATTGAGCGGCAAGCCAGACGTCCTCCTTGACAATTGCCGGGTGACGATCTGGAAGCTCGAGCGGAAGGCGTTGACGCCGAGGGAACTACAACAGCTCATTGTCGCGGAATCGGCGCCTGCAGTTGCGCCGCCTCGCGCAAGCTGCCCATCAATTGGGCCACCTAGGGGCCGGGGATCGGGGTTGTCGTTGAACCGGGGCGGAAGGGTTCGTGTGGTTGTTTAAGATTCAGAGGGTCGAGCTTGGAGCTTCAAGAATCAACCTTTAAAAAAATACATGGGGAAAGAGACCGGCTAGTAGCGACAATGCTGGCAACTGACTAGGTATCTATTGGTCGGGGATTGCAAGCTTGCCCCACAGCGGGAACGTTTTGTGAATTACACCACCCCTCACTCCTTCCTAGAGCTTTGGAAATGCAGCTCGCAACAACTAACAAGTGTTGTGCGTAGTAGACAAACGACGACGAGATCACCCCGCTACCGAAACACGCAACCATCGAGAATGCCCCTTGAGCTTGGGGGCTTAAGTCAGAAATACGAAGAATATCAACCCCGTCCAACTTCATCCTCATCAACTCTCGTCCAAGCACTTGGGCCTACCTAACCCAAACTCTACATACCCCCACCTCGAATAGGGATTCAACCATCCATCGACCCCTTTGTCGTTCATTAGAAGCAGCAAGGGCAAAGAAACAAAACAGAAGAAAAGACGCAACAAACAAACAAACGAAAATATGTCAGCCGACGCCCTCCCCATCTCGCCCGCGCGCTTCGCTGAAGCCCTGCCCTCGCTCCCCCTCTCAGCGCTCCACCTCAAAGTGCTCGAGCTGCGCAACAACATCGCTCAACTCGATTACTCGAACGAGCAGCTCCGACCGTACGCGCTGGGCATCGTCGCGCCCCTATCCTCCACCACTACCACTACTCAACAACCACAACCACAACCAGACCCGGACTGCGTGGAAGCCATCCGCGAAAACGAAGAGGTGATTGCGCGCATGAACGAACGGATCCAGCTTGTGCGAGCCGAGGTGGAGGGGCGGGGACACAGCTGGACCGAGTTCCAGAGCAAAGAGGAAGCAGACGAGGCGGCCGCCGCCGCAGCCGCGCGACAAGTGACGGCTACTCCTGCTACTACTGTGAATGGCGTGAATGGCCATAATAATGATGAGGATGTTGATACAGTAATGGCCGACGATGAACAACGGGAAGCAGCACAGCAGCAGCAGCAGCACTCGGCGTGGCGGGACGGTACCTTCCAGACGGGCGTTATTCGCGGCGGGGAGGTACAGATGGATGGGAATGCGGAAGCTTCTCCAAGTTCTTCTACTGGACCTAGAGCCGGTGGGGGCAGGATTGACGACGAGGCCCTGAGGCGGTTGGTAGAGGAACAACTACAGAATTTGACCAATGGCGATGACGAGGATGAAGGGGGTCTGCATTTGTAAAATGAAGGAAGGGAAAACGGCGTTGAATCTATGGCTACGGGGCCCTGAAGGGCAGGCAAAGGATACAGACGACGAGAACCCAAGGTCGTTTCAGTAGCCTCCGATGATACACAATACATACCCAATACTGCATGCACAGTTCGCAGCAGAAGATAACTTCCAAATGTTAATTGATGTTCTTGTATGCTAAAGGTAGGATGTGATGGCCGCCCTCCTAATGCTTGAATAGTAACATGGATGTTCAAGGGCAGAAAAGAGGGAAAATAAATGGAAGAAAAGTGGTGCTATGCTTGTGGTAGCGATGAATCAAAGAGACGGCCCATTTTTGTTTTGTTATGCCTATGCAGACCAAAAGCGAAAATACAACGCCACCTACCCAAGTGGTCGAGACCCAAAAACCGTCGCCTAACCAAAACCCCAGGAATAAACTCCGTGGAAAATGCGAACCCTGTGGTAGAATGCTATGCCAAACCAGTTGATAGGATACAAGAAAGAACCCTTGTCAGAAGACCGTGAGAAATATAAAAAATGAAAAGGAGTGTTGACAGTCAGTCATGCCCTGTCGGAACTGCTAGTGTTCGTTGAAGCCTCCACACGTTGCTGATGCTGCTGTAGTTGTAGTTGTTGCTGTTGCTGTTGCTGTTGCTTCTTCAAGCCGCTATTCGCAGCGGAAATATTGTTGCGTTCGTGACTTCTTGTAGAGGAGAAGTTGAAGTACTCTTGTTGTCTACTCGCCCGTCGTTGCCCTCGGAACTGAAGATGGTCGATAGCCTCGGCCTTTGAGCTACATAGGTCGGGACAGAGCTGTTGCTCAGCGACTCGAGACTCCTGGATATATACTCGTCCTCGTCCTCGTCCTCGTCAGACACGATCTCTGGGGCAACCACAGAGCGATGGCTTGGCCTTCTCCTTCTTTGGCCGAATCCCTCATACGAGTCCTCCGAGTCTGTGGAGAAGCTGTTGCTTCTCACAGTGCGCCGACTTCTTGTCCTCACTGTCGATGCGGTAACCGCCCTTTTCCTATTCAAAGACGCCTGTGAATGGAGCTCGCCCTCATGAGGCATCTCTCCTTTCCGGATCTTAGCCTCGAACGACTTCTCACCAACTAGTCTCCCAAGTGATTGTCTATCTGAGGTTGTGACTGTCCGTCTCGAACCCGAACTTATCATGCTGGAACTCCTGCTGACAGGAACCTTGCCCTCCATGACCTTCGCCGACGGGGGAGGCTGCAACATCCAGCGCAGAGCATCCCTGTGTGCAGGCTTGCTTCTGACGACGGGTGGATGGTATTCATTGACTGGTGGGTTTTTGGGCGAAAAGTAAAAGTTGTACCGGTCTTCTTCGGTTACTTGTTTCTCAATCCCAAGCTTTGACTCGACGAAGCGACCGGCCGTCGTGCCGGCTTGTTTGAGGGCATCCATGAGTTTTTGGCCCGTCCGCGACAAGTCATTGCCCCATAGCTCCTCATCCTCCCGCTGATAAGGCTTAAGGTTCCAGTCGTCATTCGTTGACATTGATACAGTCTTGCTCAGCGTAGGGCTCGTGGCATCCTCTTCAGGTGCCGCTGTCGTCGGTCTCTTCCCCGTCTCAGCGGTTAAGCCTGCAACCGTCGGTGGTGGTTTGCTAGGGCTCGCCCCATTCCCTTCTGTATTCCCTTCTGTACTGGTCGCACCGCTGCTCCCGGTGCCTTGGCTCGCGCCATCTCGGATCGGCGTGGTCAAACCCCACTGGCTGACACTCTTGTTGACGCTGCCTCCTCCAGCTCCCCCTCGTTTCTTTGTCGATAGAGCCGGTCCCATTCTGATCTCCTCGGACCAGTAGGGATTCGTGTGGAATGGATCGGGGTGTTGGTACAAGTGCGGCTGCTCTAGAACGATGCGCGCCTTCTCCTCGCGCTCCTTCTTGGCATTTTGCCGTGCCTTCTGGCGGTGACGGACATTGGAGCATGGCGTGCATGCGAGAAGGTAGAAGATAAACGACTGTGTAGCGACACAGAAAGACATTCTCGGTTGGGAGACTCTTGATAGTAGCCTTTGCCCACCTTCCCCAAGGACAAGGCCTTCCGGCTGCGTTTGGGGGGGTTATTACCGCCCTTCCTCCGATATTTCCTTCCTTTATGATGAGCTCATGTGTATAATTGCCCAGTATGGCAATTGGGTGCCGCCTCCTTGTCGAGTTCCGGTGTGGATTCGAATGCGGCTTGGTGGAAGAGTCGGGAATGCAGGACCGCGGCGGGATTCTTGAGCCAAACCATGAGGAGCGGGAGGCTACTTTGGTTTAGCGGGGTGGAAAACAGTGTTAATAACGAGACGAATAGACCGGCATCCAGCACATACTTTGGCCAAAAAGTGACGAGGAATGACGCAGCGAATTGGTCGTCTTTCGTCTCGAGAACCGTTGCGGATGGGTCGGCTTTGTTTGGGTGGGCTTGAGATGAGGCGCTGTGCGTGGGGAAAGACGCTGGGGAAATAGTACGGGGGCGGGACGAAACAGTCTTCGAGCCCCGCTGCGCCTCCACTGCCACTTCGCAAAAGGGGTATCCAGGTCGGGTGTCGGGACCGAGTCCAAGTCAGTGGAAAAATAAGCGGTCACCGTACAGTACACAGTAAATGCGTGCTTGAAACAAATATGGGAATGCCTGTTGCTGGGGTTGCTAGGTGAGTTGGGCGGGAATCAAGGAAAATAAAATAAAAAGTAGATTAGAAGAAAGGAAGTGTAGAGTGTGGACGGGAAGGTCAAAGCGAGACGGGACAACAAAGTGTTTATTTTAAAAATGGTAACGGGAGACAAGGGGGAAAAGAGAAAACGGTGGAAGAGAATTGCATTGCTGCAGACTGGAGCAAATCCAAGGATAGGTGGTGACGTGGAACTTGGACTCGATTGTTTTCAGTTCCCCATTCCTATTCCTTCGACACACGTAACCCCCCCCCCCCCCCCCCCCCCCAACGATATAAATTCTGCAGCGACCTCGAGGCACAGCGAGGCTTATCATTTTGGTGTTTACATGCATGAACAGCGCCGAAAGCTGAAGAGGCATTGCATTCGCCTTTTGCTGGCTGTGCCTAGTTCTAGACCGAGACTGAGACGTAGGTACAAATGCAATCGTTGAAAGTTGCAAGCTTGGTACATGTACCGACATACATACATACATGTACCATCACACCCATTGCAGACTCCCGTCCGTTCTAAATCAGCTTGTAACTTACCCAGGTTGCCAGGGACCTGCAGCCGTCTTCCAAGCTGCCGGTTCGGGAAGGCGCAACTAGTTAATGAAAGAACCCAAGTTGGAATAGATCGTCTGTACTGTACCACACCTCCTCATGTCCACGTATATCCCCATCATTTACCTGTCGGTCGTCCCAAAAGCCCGATGACCTGGTTTGGGACCATGGATGTCGCGCAGAAAGATTATGCTGTACTCGGGTATTATTATCGGCCTCAGCGCACCCTGTCCTGGGTTACCAAAGTGAATGATACTGGGGAAAGCAAAGGACAGGGTAAAAAGAAGTGCGGGTGTGGAGTGAAGTTGCATTGAAAATCCCCCGCTCTTTCCAAGACCTATTGGATCAATGCACCTTTGGTGACAGCGCCATGGCACAGAGCTGATGTGACATTCTTGGACTTGAAAGTCAAGGGTTTGAGTGAATTTCCACCAAATTATTGGTATTCACCCAATTGGCGGTACGGACATTCGTTGGACTTTGCCAGCACCTGTAATCTGTCAGGTACGATGAACGCAAGAAACATTATCAAATTACTTATAGGCGTCCCTTCATGATCCTCCAGATTCCAGGCCTCAAATCTTCGAAAGAGGTTCTCGAATGGGTTACTTCACTTAAATGTTCAAATCCACCTGTCAAGGGAGCCAAGAGTAGATGTTATTTGCAATACGAAAATACAAACCAACGTTAAACAAAACCAGCCGAGATCCCAAAACACCAAATGTATGAGAGGGGATCCTCAATTGTGGGTGACATATTTTATCCGCTGCAGGTTTGCCGAGAGGTTGGTTGCACAGCGAGATATATATATAGCGGGAAGGGTTCGAAACACGGTGCAGCCAGCTTACTTGATGGAATTCCGTGTTACTGTAACATGTTACCCGTTCACCTGGTAAGAAAAGCCGCCCTGCCACAGCATCATCCAAGTGGTACAATACTCCTGAGACTTTAGTGAAATGTCCTTTCATAGAGTATGTATAGATATTGCAAACCATCCCGCTGCGTGTGTGACGCCACCGTTTGTCGGATAGGAAAACCGCCCCCCGGGGCCCTGGCTGCCACGTTTGCTGCCGCGGTCCGCTGCAAGCCCTCTGCAATAAGATCACCCAAAACTATAGACTATGCGACGTCCTTTCATGGTCAAAAAGCCCTCTTGGATTATGTTTCTTGGTTTGTTTGCTTCTCTTTTCCTACACCCAACACAGGAACAATCCCGAAGCCTCCAAAGCCAAAATCTTATGTCTGCTGACCAGAATCCCTCGCTCTGTAGCAAGATAGCTTCCTCCTCAAGCACTGTTGTACCTAACAACAGTTACGACGCAGATGTTTTCTCTATAAGATGTCCACTGCTGGCAATCCTCGATGATCTGCCCCTTCATCCAAGTCTCGCTTGATCCAGATAACTTCTGATCTGAAGGGATACAGAGAAGGGATAAAAATAAAATCGAAAGGCTAGACCCATCCGGAGTCTTTTTAGAATGACAATATACAATACATACATAAACTCCTTGCCCAACCCATGTCGGGGAACACCCTTTTTTACACTGGTCAAATGATAAACGACGCGTCGCTGAGATGACCCATGGGACCAAGGATGCAAAAAGGTCCAAGTAAAAGGCGGGTATATCGCGGCCGTGAATGATGGCCATTGTTGTTGTGGTGGGGGGGCGCTAGACATCCCATTCATTCTCAACCTCCGGCTCGTCATTCGAGCTCAACGCAGCAAAGGATGACTGCTGGGAGAAGGACTTTGCTGGCTTGCCAGCTCCGTTGACTTTTGGAGCGACAGGCTTCGGCGCGGCAGGGGGCGACGCAACCGGCACAACCGGCTCCACCGTCGGCTCAGATTCGCCTGCACTATCAGCAGCAGCCGAGTCCTTCTTCTTGGGCTTGGCCGATTTCTTGGGCTTGACCGTGCTCCAGTCGTCTTCGCGAAGCATCTTCAACTGCTCTTCCTCGGAAGGAAGAGTCGACATCCAGTTTCCGTCCTTGGGTAGCGGGGCGGCAGCCTTGGGCGCGGGGGCAATCTTGGGCACCGGCGCATCCTTGGGGCTGCTGGTATCAAACGTGTCCAGCGGTTGGAGACCAGCGGACTCGCTCTGAGCATTGTTTCCGTTGGTACTGTTACCGTTCCACGCAGACTGGGCAGCGTGCGAGGCCATGGAGGTCGAACCATCCTTGGCGGCTCGTCCCTCGGAAATGCGAGCGAGTCTTCTCTGGTTCTCCATGAGTTTTTGTCGCTCTTTCTCTGCCTCTGCCCGCTCAACCTTGGCAGCTTCTGCCTTCAGTCTATTTTGGCGTTGTTTCTTAGTCTCAACTGGCTCGGGAGTCTTGGCCTTCTTCTCCTTCTGTTTGACTTTGTCGGTGCCGGTGAGGCGAATAACTGGCGGAGCTGATGACTTTGGCTCCAGCATGTCGCTGACATCGCCGGCGTCGGCAGCCTTGGCTTCGGGTGAGTTAATGGATGACTCGTCGTCATCTCCATCCACCCCAGCCGTTGAGGACGGGGCAGAGACTTTATTGTTGTCGATCTTCTCCTCGATCACGCGTGCTCGGGATTGCTTCACAGACTTTTGACGCTTTTCGTCTGTCTTCTTCAAGGCATTCAGGTTGGTGCCTTGCTTAATGCTAGCCAGCTGTCGGGCGAACTCCCGGTTGTCCAGGCCGTCGTCAGAGCTGTGGTCGGCGGCGGGTTGGCTGGGAGCTGGGACGGACGCGGGTGCCTTGGCCGGCCGTTGCTTTGACTGCGCTGCGTTGGCTGAGTTGTCGAGGTCCTTGCTGAAAGCTTCTACTCGTTGACGCTTGGCCTTCGAGTCTTTGCGGCCCTGGTTTTGTCTATCTTCCAGCTTCTGCCGTTGAGGAGCAGCGGCTCGTGCGTTCTCGCGCAAATTTCGCTGGCCTGATTGGTAAAATGCATAATAGCCGGCAACGCAGAGAATGAGGGCCCAGCCGCCGAGGGTTGACATTGAGACACCCATGATGAAGGCCGAAGAGAGAGTCGAGCCGCGGTGTAGAAGACGGGGAGTGCGACAGCGACGTCAAATCTTGGGAGAAGGGATATTCGATGATTCTTGAGGCGTCGCAGCAGTCAGTCGAGCAGTCAAAGACCAAGACTGAAAGTCTAATACAATGCCGAGTGTGAGGTGGGAATGATGGCTGGCAGATTAAAGCCTCTTTCAATTGATGGCAGGGCGAGGATCGCTGGTGCCACGCAAGAGCTTGAAATGCCGAGGACGAGGGAGGCAGGGACGAGTGAATTGCAGTCGACGGGCAGGATGCGCACACGGGCTCGGACGAACGTGGGCCTGGGGAGGAGAGTAAAAGCCGCGGAGAGTTGGCAGTGGCAGTGGCAGTGGGGTGCGCGAGGAAGGGAGAAGGGGGAAGAGGGAAACGGGGCGCTTGTCGTGAAGTTACTCAAGGTTTCGCATGGAACCTGGATTCTGTGAGGTGAAAGGTGTTCAGAAGTTTGGCGTCACGATTGGTCCCTGGTCCATCTCCACAGAAAAGTTGCCGGGAGGGAAGGACCTGGCTTGCCCACCCCTACTATCAGTACACCTTTTTGCCTTGGCAGTGGATTATCACGTGATGGCACTATTTGAAACTCGGGTCGTGCATAAGGAAGAGGCCGACCTAGGTAGATGCCTCGACTCTCGGCCTGCACTAAGTAGTTCTGTGCTCAGTCAACAAAGTGCCAGTAAAGAATAGCAGGAGAGACATATTGTCGTCGCGAATTCAACATTCGTACATGCTGTGCAAGGACAAAATGACCTGGATGGCCCCACAAGTGACACGGGAACAGGTAACAATTCGTCTGGAGTGACTCTGGACTCCCGAAAACTCTCGACTCGAGTTGGGTCAATCGACAGTAGGTAGTAACAAATATTGTCTCATCTCATTCCACAGAAACTTCTAGCACTCATTGCTTTGCGCCTTCCGTATTCTTATCGAACCATTTGACGCCCACTAAATCTGATAATAATGTAGCACCAACCTACAGCTGGGTCAGGAGGTCCTTTCAAGACCAATTTCCCCTCCCAAAAGGGCTGAGAAAGTCCAACAAGGTTGCGTGTGGCGGCAATACATCGGCATTTTATCTCTGGTGCGTCTCAACCACGCCGATGTAAGGAGGAGCCCGCAGGCCAGCAGGCTCCATGATGAGGCGGGGGGGAAGGAGGGACAGAACGCCGCCCAGCTGGGAAGGTGAAAGCACGTTGCGAACCCCGATAACAGTAGCTTTAGGCAATCAAGACTTCCATCTTCATATTTGCCTCAACGCGGCGAAAAAAGACAAATAATCAATTAGCACTCCATACCTATTCATTTTACATCTCTTTAGAAAACAGAGCCTTTTCTTTCAATTCCTCTTCTTTCCATTTATCTCTTCTTTTTTTCTTGTTCTTCTGAATCACTATCCCATCGCCTTCTCCCGCCCATATTTATTATATTTAGTTATTATATCAGCAAGCATCGACACGCGTATCATTACCCCGCTATGGCGCCCAAGAACCGTATCATCATCGATACAGACCCAGGTCTGCCCACCCATTCTGTCTATGACTGTGCTGCGGGAGTATGAGTTAATGTCTAGCTCAGGCGTCGACGATGTCTTGGCCCTTCTGCTTGCGCTCAGCGCTTCGCCCGAGGAGCTCGAGGTGCTCATGATATCCGTTACATATGGCAATGTACCGCTTCAGAGGTACGGCATACCTAGTCTAAAGTACGCTCTGTGGAACTTGTCTCACCCATTTGCAGCTGCCTCCGCAACGTCGTGGCACTGTTTCATGTGCTAGAGAAGGAAATGAGCTGGCGTGAGTCCACAGGCAAGAACTACAGCGGTTTTGGAGCCCTCCGTGCCTTCAAGCCCATTGTTGCCGTTGGCGCTGAGCACCCACTCGAGGACAAGGAGCTTGCCGCAGACTATTTTCGTAAGGCTGAATACAGTAGTCTATTCTGGACTGAGTGAGACACTGACCGCCATAGATGGCTCGGACGGACTACATGGTGTCCACGATGCGGTAAATCCACGTTCATGTCCTTTTTCTCTAGAGCATTTCTAACCAAGTACCATAGCACCCCCATCTCACCCCTGCAGATACCTGGCGCTCTCTGTTCACGGATATCACGGACGGGCAAGTCGAAACTGCAGAACCGCCGTCTTCCCCATTCTTTACCCCGAGCAAGATTGCCTCTCACAAGGAGATTCTGCGCATCCTGAAAGAGGAACCGGCAGACACTATCACGATTGTCACCATTGGGCCACTGACGAACGTCGCATTGGCTGCAGCCGAGGACCCCGAGACCTTTCTTCGGGTCAAGGAGGTTGTAGTCATGGGCGGCGCTGTTGGGGTGGAGGGTAACGTGACACCTGTCGCCGAGTTTAACTGCTATGCCGATACTGTTGCTGCTGCTCGAGTCTATGCCCTGACTTCTCAGGTTCCAGCATCAACAATGCCACCAGCACTCCAGGGCAATGCCAACATCGTTTCCTTGCCCGCCTATCCCGCCAAGCTCTCTCGACAACTCAAGCTGAGTTTGTTCCCGCTAGATATTACAACCCCCCACGAACTCAGACGAGGCTACTTCTCTGAAGTGATCGAGCCCCTCAAGACATCTGGAAGTCCGCTCGCTCAGTGGACCGACACATTCATGACTGGAACTTTCAAGAAGATTGAATCCATGCTTGGGGATGGGAGTGAGCCCGGGTTGTCGTTGCACGATCCCCTCTGCATTTGGTACATGCTCTGCCGCGATGACCCGGCGTGGAAAGCAGTGCCAACGCTCGAGGACATCAGAATTGAAACCTCGGGACAGTGGACCAAGGGAATGCATGTCGTTGACCGGCGGATCAGAGCCAAACCGAGGAGGGAGGATTCAACGGTCGTGACGCACCCCGAGGATCCTCTTGATGCTGTCACGCTCGACGAAATCCCCGGCGACTCAATGGGCTGGATCAGCGCTAAGAAGGGGAACAGGATCAATAGAATGATCTCCTCCCCTGGTGAAGACATCTTTGCAGATCTTTTGATCAAGAAGGTCTTTGGATAGATTTTTTGTTCTTTATAGGCCTTGCCCTGTTTCTGGGTATCTCAAATCACTGTAGCTCAAAAATAGAGCAGTCCAAACTCTCTTTGGGTGTCAGCAAAAATTTCAGGCAGTGAGATTTGGCTGTGAATGGCATACCCGTGGAAGGCACCATGCCCAAGCGTATGTGATCGTGACGCTCCAATTCTCCTTTAGTTGCACAACCCAACAAGTCTTTTGGGCCCTTGCTACTGGGGAGAGTCCTCCATTGCGGCCGTGCTGGCAATGCGAGCGGCGGTCAATTCCCGCCGTAGTCGCCATGCGGCTCGCCATATTTGATTTAATGCTTTGTCGTGCCAATAGGGACCCCCTTGACCTCTGTCCAGTTGATGCTTGCGTCCAGTGCTTCGTCGACGAGTCCGACGAGGCAGACATTCTCGCCGCGGATAATGTATAAACCCAGCGGGACCTCGGCCGATGGCTCGCCCTCGTCGGCACTGCGAATGACCCGTTCAACCGTGTTTTTCAGGACCTGTAATTCACGCGCGCGGCGCCTCGTCAGCCATTTGTTCCTCTTCTCTTCTTCTTCTCCGATGCCAGGATGAACGTTGAGGAGAGGGGGAGTAGGAAGGGGCTGTTGTGTGTATTTTCTCCCAAGCCCGAGTGAGCTGGTCGGGTTCAACCCATCCATCCATCCACCCATCTATTCATCTCGTCGTGCTGGACAACAACTCACTAGGTTGGTCGTATTGTCGTAAGATGTGAGGGTTCCCACTAGGTTTCGGCCATCGGTTGTGATGATGCACACCCTCTCTGCAGAAACGACTGGTCAGTTCAAAAAGTAATAGGGGAAAGAAAAGAAAACATTTGCCCCTCTTGTGTGTAGACTTTGGGTGAGGTAGAGAGACATACTCTCGACGTAGTTGTTAAGCGACATGTTTGCTCAAGCAGCACACGAGTAACCAGCTAGGTAGGTCAATCCTTCAGGAAAGCAATCCTGCCGTCGGTCGGGGTTCGATTTGGACCTGGTGAACGGGCGATTTTCTGGAGTGAGGGTTGCAAAAGCCGGCGGGCGTGTCGGTACGTAGGTTGGGCGAAATGTTTGGGATTGGTTCGCTAGCAGGGGTAGTTAATGTTGACAAGAAAGTTGCCGGAGTTTCGAGCTTCAAAGGAGGCCAGGGCCCAAAGATGATGTGGGACGCGGTTGATGCCTCGCTAATAGCCAGAAGACTAAAGCTCACCGCGGGGAAACTGCGGGAAGCGCCACTATATCGGGGATGTGCACTTGACGGGTCGGAGACAGGCCTCGCTCCAAGTCGTGACTCTGCCATAACAGGTGCAAACAATAATGACAACTTTCTTGGCAGTATATGGGGGTTCTACTAGACGTCTCTCACATATCTTTGATGCCTGTGAATTAAAAATGAGGTTTAGCTGTCTGTAGCAAGTTGTATCCAAAACAGAGGACGACGCCATGATGCTCAATACAATCCAAGCCTCGTTTAATCGTTATGTCTCTTCCCCTTTCAAACGCCACCATTTCTAACTGTCTCAGCTTCAAAGCCAATCCACCAATTCATCTTCAGCAAAATGCACAAGATAAAAAATATTCTGAATTCTTCGACCAAGTCTCCCTTTTTTTCTTCCTTTTTTTTATTGTGGCTTTTGACTGTGTTGGGGTGATATATTAATAAGTTTCCATCTAGGACTGTACCGAAATAACAATTAAACAAGGATTGTATTGTAAATACTGTGCCGGGTGCCTCCTATCCACTGCCTTGTCTTAGCCATCATGCTCCGAGCCAGCATAGATGGTCTGGCAACGGAACTGACAGATGGACACGCATGTCTCTATTGTTCAGGAATAAGTCAAGTGTACGAGTCAAGGTTAGATGGAGACATAGATAGTGCTCCAATATAGCAAAAGACATCCCAAAAAGTTGCAAGCTGTCCAGAAACAAAATGAACAAAATATCATGGCCGTTTTCCCTGTAAGCTTTTCGAAAACATAGTAACTTTGACGCCCTTCCTAGTACGTCCATGTGTGTGTGTGTATGTTTGCGTATACATCGCGTTGTTACAAAACAGAACCTTTTCATCCTTCAGCTTACCCCCCTGAATCTATAGGTATCTACTGCATCTTCTTCATCCCCTTCTTCTGGTCCGTCGGCGCGCTATACATCCACAAAGCGCAGAAAGCCAACCAGCCGGTCACCGTCGCAAAGATACCCGCGATCCAAGGCCACGCGCCACTGATCACGTAGCTGCGCGGCCACTCGTCATGCGCCATGTGCCGAACCGACACGGTATTCTTCTCCTCTACATTGGTGAAAAACGGCCGCTTGTAGTTGATTTTGAAGTTGAAGATGCCGTGCTGGTCGGGCAGCTTGAACGACGCCGTGTACGCGGCCGCTTCAGGGTTCGAGAGCGCCGCATCCAGGGTCAGAGGGAGGCGGTGAAAGGGGGAGAGCATGGAGAACTCGAGCTGCAGGGCGTCGTTGGCCGGGACGGAGAAAGCGGACCAGGTTGACCAGGAGTATTCGGACATGGAGATGGTGTATGTCTGGCAGGGGAGTTAGTTTACGAATAAGGGTAGAATAGGGGGGTGAGTGGACTTACGACATCGTTCTTGATGCGGTAGATGCTCGGGTTCGACTCGTTAGAGGCGCCGACCTCGTTCAGGTGGTGCTCGATCCAGTTGACGCGCAGGACGCCGATCTCCTGGAACGCCCAGCCGCTGACGCGCTTGGCAAACTCGCGGTTGAAGGTCTTGGCCGACTTGCCGGCGACCGTCTTGACCTCGGCGTCGAACCAGGTGTCGGCCAGCATCTCGGCGGACCCGACAAGCGCAAACCGCGCCGAGTTGCGCGCCTGGAACGCCGCTGCCAGCGCGAGCTGCGAGCCCGCGGCGAACACGTCGTCGACGACCTCGGTCTGCTCCTTGGGGTTGTAACTGTAGGCGGTGCGCGGGGCGCGGAGGATGGGCGTGAGGAGCTCGCCGCTGCCGAGGGTCGCGCCGACGCCCCGCGGAAACGCGAGAACCTCGTTGTCCTTGGCGCCTGCGCCAAAGAAGTCCTTGATGTCTGGCCGTACGGTGCTCGGAGGAGGGAGAAGGAGAACATCGTGCGTGTCGGCCGCGCTGGCGGCGTCGTAGTTGAAGTGGTCAACAACCAGGCCGGTGCGCTCGGCGGGGAGCTGGATGTCAATCTCAGCGAGGAGGGAGACGAGCGAGGATGGGGCGGCGCTGCCGGAGCTGAGCGTCAGGAGGATGTTGCCATTGGCGTTGATGAATTGGAGGAGGACATTCGGGGTCAGGTTGGGGCCCAGGCCTGTTGAAAAGAGTTAGTGTTGTTTTTAAATTCTTCCACGGGAATCTGTAGCTCTCAAGGCTCACTCACCCTTGGCTTTGGATGGGAACAAGATCACATGGTCATATGCTCGCTCGCCGAGGCGGAATAGGGACAGCGACTCGCTCTTGGGCGTCTCGAACGAAAGCTTGAACCCTCTGCCTGTTTAAAGAGGTCAATTGATAATCAAAACAAAGTTGGAAGTGTTGGTATGCTCACTCTTTAAGTCTCCAAGAAACTTGGAGTAGGTAGTCTTGTCGGCGACATCGTCCAAGACAACAAGCAGCCTGTCGCCAGTTGTGCTGATGGCCGACACGGCCGTCACCCACAGAAGAGCAAAGAACGAAAGGAGTGACCTCATGATTTAGATATGAGTTGTCTTGCTTGACTCAAAATGCAAATTAATGCAGAAGACAAGAAGAAAATTCGACGACAGGCGCAAAAGCTAGCTCGTCGACTGTGTTCATGGACGTTTGAAGCTGTCTATCTGGACTCTGGATCCCGCACCACACACAATGCACACTCACCTTCCACTGATTCAGCATACGTAGCCCTTTGCCAAGGCTTGAGTGTGGTGCTTGGGGCCCCAACTTTTTTTACCCCTGCAAGTCAACGTACCGCGTCCGTGCTTCAAGCTCAGCTCCGTTTGAGCTTAAAGAATTGCCGTGGTTTCGCCGCGCAATTGGACATCGTTCGGCTCGATCGCTACTCATTGAGCTATTCCACGTCACGTCGTCGTCGTCGTCGTCTTGGTTTGCCCCGCCCCTCAAGGTCAATTGAGTACGTCTACTCGTAAACCCCCTCCTTTTATCCTTTACAATCAAATGCAAGTGACTAACATCCAATTGTCCCAGACTCTCTCACCCCAACGATCGTCACAAGACGACAACACAATGTCCGGCCTCCCCCTGCCACGATTCTGGGCCGGGCCCATCAAGTATTGCAAATGGGCGGCGCGCGAGAAGCCGGCTCTCTTTTGGTCCGTGTTTGTGGGTGCTCTGGGCCCGGTCACACTGATTGTTGTGCCGCCGATCCGCAAGCGGTTGGGCGACGAGAATGCGCCCACGATCCCCATGACATATCCCAGTAGGCTTTAACAACCCCCCCCCCCCCCCCCCAATCCGTTGCCTAGCTATTTAAATCGTGTTGTTGGACTAACAACTTTCGTCACAAAAAGTCCCCTCGGGACCTAGGAAGCAATTGACAGGGTACGACGACGACACCGAAAAATGATCCCTTCCCCGAATGCACAATCCAAAAAAAAAAAAAAAAAAAGAGGAGGCGGACCAACAAGAAAAGAAGAAGAAAAGAAGAAGAAGGGAAGGGGATATACGTCAAGCCCTGTATCAACTGTACATACATACATAGCATACCAACCCCGCCCTTGTTGCTGGGCACGGCGGAAGGGTGGACTAGGGTGCGCAAGAATGGCGAAAGAGAAATTAATCACCTCCATCTCATGGGGATATCTCACTGGGAGGTTTACTTTAAAAACAACCGTAGACCAAGCTTGTAAGAGAGAGATCGATGCCCGGCAAACTGGCGTTGCTCTATATTTAGATACATGATGGAAATAGCCAGGAATATAAAAATCCAACATTTAACTGCTCACCTCGTTTTTATGGGAAGATGTCAATAAGTTCACTTTATAGAGCTGAGACCAAACTTTGGAGAGGTTAATAGATGCCCGGCAATATAACGCTGTTTCTTATGCACCAAGATACGGATACAGCACATGAAAAAGAATCTACCGCTCAGCTGTTGCCCGGCTTAAAACAAACAAACAGACAATAAATGACACCCCCCAAACACTTAAATCCTCTTGCCAAAAGACCAAAAGACCAAAAAAACCCAAACGCGCCAATGACTATGCTTTTTTGTATACCACGCTTGCCTAGGCAATGCCTACCTCTGGCCCGATTCCCCATCCTGCGTCTCACGTTTGCCTGAAGCCTAGGTCCACATGGCCTGAGTTCCCTCCTATCTCTCTCGCTGGACCAGGTTCCACTCATACTATTTGGCACGACGTTAGTAGTCACTCAGCCCTCAAAGAGAAAAGGGGTAAAACTTACCACCCTCCCATCGTCATCACCCGTATACACCAACTGTGGCATAGGCGTAATACACGTAATCGCCGCCTCGACATTCGCGCCAGTTTCGCTCTTGAGATTGATATGATCAAGCCGTCTCATAAACTCCAGAATCCACTTTCCATTCTTGCCAACCGTCTTGCGCCAAACATTGACCCTGCCGCGCTTATGACCCGTGAACACGAGAAAGTTCTCCAGCCACTCTGTTCCTGAGCCCTCGTAGAATGCACACGAATGTACAAAGTCATCATGGCCTTCCGCGCCGCAAACGTTCTGGTCGAGAATGAAGTCACCATTGAGCGTGTACAGCAGCATGTTAGGCCCGCTGCACAGCATAATGTCGCCCGATACGTCGTGTATGCGAGCGCACTCGACGGGACGGGCGGCCAGTGCGAGCTTGCGGATGAACTCGAGCCTGTTGAGATCCCAGAGGAAAGCAACGCCATCCTGGGAAACGGTCAGGATGGTGCTGAAGGCTTTGGACACAGCGATGCACGTGACGGGTGTCTTGTGGCCAAAGAGCGATGATCGAGGGATCAGCTCGACTGGCTTTCCTGGGGCAGATTGGACTGTGTACACGGAGACAACGCAGTCCTCGCCTGCCGTGATGAGGGTTTTGGAGTCAGCGAATGTGAGCGTTGAGATTTGTCCGATGTGCAGGTTTTCGAAAAGACCGGCCGGTTTACGATTGTCGGTGAAGAAGAACCGCACACTGTTGTCTGCGTAGCCCCACTCCAAGAACTTGTCATACTGTGGTGGGAAATTGAGCCGGAGGGGTGATGCACACAGCAGACGGTCAAGCTTGGAGACATAGATAAGAGAAGCAACACGCTCGTGGCTCTCTACAGGTTGGTTAGCAAGCAATACATTCCCAGAACAAATTGGAGCAACATACCTAGAAGCGGGTGAGGCAGCTTCGTCAAGGTGGCGATCGAAGTATCGAGCCGCTTAATGGGACAGCGGTCATGTTCTCGAGCAGGATGTGGTCTTGTGAATATCTGATGAGGCGTCTGCCCAAAGTTGTGGATGATGCCTGTGGTGATAGCACGCTCCTGAGGGTCGGTGATATTGTCCAGGTCTTTGGCGCCTTTGTAAGACAGAGGATGGAAGACATTCAAGTTCTCCACCGCGGCATCACCACGTTGTTTAAAGCCAAAGACGAGGTCGATCCACTGATGAAGTCTCTGGCTGACGTATGGACTCTCCAGGGCTTCCCGGTGTTTTGCAATGAATATCTTGGGGTCTCCCTTGGCCCATGGCGGCAGGATGACGTTGTCAACCTTGCCAGCATCACCTTGACGATCGCCAAAATTGTACCCATTCATGTTGGTTAGGAACTCGGGGAGACAAAAGAATTCGGGAATCAGTTCACGAATGTCCGACGAATTGTCTTTTGAGGAAGATGTCCAAGCTCCCTCGATCGAGAAGAAGAGTCGATCAGGGTGGTCAAAGTGACCGCCTTGCAACAGGATGTACGATTGAACGAACGGAGGAAGCCGGATCAGATATGACGAGACAATCATCGCAGATGAGTAATGGGTCCCGTAGTGAAAGGGAACCTCATCAATCTCTGCCAGACTGTTGTATCGCATATTGAAATCCGCAGTACGGACAGCGGTCTGCGCACCCATTGGTTTGGACAAGTCTCTGAACGTCGCAGGGTTATTGAGGTCAAGTTCTTCGCTGGTGTAGTCCGCCAATATCCACGGAAATACAGGATACTGAGTAAGGTCGTTGAAGGTCCTCCCTGCCATGTTGTTCACGAGCATGAGATAGTGGAAATTGGAGATCTCGCCCTTCTGCCACCGCCTTATCATCGGATTCCAGGCGGACGAGTTGAAGATGCTTCCGAACTTGGCCCCCAGCGTCTGCGGCACCTCTTCACTAAACCTGAGGCTTTCGAGTCGCCAAGCATCCTCGGGGTTGGGCAGAAGATTGGGACCATTAGTATGTGGAGTCTTGGTTGTCAGCTTGGAGTATATCTCGTCCCTCAAGGCCGGATTTATAGCCGTCAACAGGTAGCTCCGACCATCTGTAAAGAATATCTCGATCGCCACGTCGCGGAACAGAAATCGGCGTTTGGATATGCTGAGAACGTCTTGCCATTTCCAGCTGCGCGACTCTTGGTCTGTGCGGTTCTGATTCTGGCGTCTATCGCTGGGGTTCGCCCCCGTGATGATGACTGAAAAGGGGTCACGTTCTTCTGGCGGTGCCTGCCAGACATTGATAATTTCGCCATCGGAGCTCTGAAAAAGGCTGTCCATTATATAGAGAGCCTCCTTTCCGATAATCAGAATGCCTTCGGAGGCATCCAGGCCAATAATTCGGGATATGTTGTAGACATTCTGGACAGCGTCGCCATGCTGTAGCCGTCTCATAACCTTTCTGTTTTTATCTTCAAAGTTGTCGTCTCCCTCGGGATCGTTTGGATCCTCGACCAACTCAAAGTCATCCTCCGGCGCAACACCCAGTTGGTCCGATTGATCGGCCGCTGGCTCGGATTCTGCGCAAAAGTCTTGATCGTCGCCCGTCCCGTCGGTTCCAACCTCTGTGGACGGTACCGACCCTACAGGGGTTGTTCCAATTCCCGGTGTTGTTGAGATGGATATAGCCGTGTTGACTTTCAAGCTACTCGTAGAGACGTTGTCACCGGGCCTCCTTTTCGGGTGGTACTCCTGGTCATTCAGTGTCGGATATTCTGGGAGAAGACGAAGCCGCATGCGATTTCGGCCCTCAGTCCGGTCGAGTTTCCATTTGACGGTCTGTGGCTCGGCAAATACCGCTCCAGGGCGACGGAGATCACGCTCCATTTTTGCGAACGTGGAAGAGAGGAAAGCATTATCATCCTGCTGGTCCTGCAAAAGCCTCTGATGCTTGAAGTGCTCGGTGATGTAAATACTCTTCATCCATGCACTGTTTGCCATCTCATGGCGAAGCAGGATATTCTCTCGTTCCACGCTTTCAGCGTGCCACTGTTTTAGCTTGTCTTTGCGGTTCCTCAATCTCGCCTTTGCAGTGTCGACTGTGCGGTTGTTCTCGGATCCGACGAATTCTTCCCAGGTCTTGGACATGCCGCCAAAAAAGAGAACGTCAAGGGAAGGCCGGTGCTGGTCAACCCACTCGAGAAAAGCGGCATCATCCAGTTGGGTAAGTTTCTTGAACCCTTTCGCCAGCGACTGTTGATCCGGCGCCATTGTTTGCCGGAACAACGCGGATGACTCCTCAGGTTTTTGAACCAGCATTATCCGCCACAGCATCGCAGCAATCAACCGGACAGGCTCTCGCTTGTCGATGAGCTTATTGTAGAGTTGATACCATATGAGTTTCATAAAGTCATCCTCGAAAGATAGGCTGCTGAGTAGCACAGTTTGCCAGTACACTAGTTTGTCCATTGTTAATAAAGCCTCCGAATCCTTGGTTTGCGGGTCATCCATGTCCGAGAGCCTTAGGAGGGCGAGCTTGAGGAAAGAGGTGCGAATCGTGGCCACTGCTGAGTTACAGAGTCGGACACTCTTTGTCGACGACACCTCAGGCCGCTGCAAGTACTCTAACAACATGCCGGTGAAGTCGAGCATCGACTCAGCCCCATTGATAAACCAGCCTTCGAAGATGGCTTCTACCATGTGGAGGTTGAGGCGTGCCATATTCTGCAGGATCTTAGGCTCTAAGAGCGACTTCTGATCGAGTTGTACCGCGTTCCGAAGGTGGAGAATGGTATTCCGCAGAATATATGTCTCGAAATATGCTTGGTGTTCTTGGAACCCTGGAGGTACCTTCACAAACAGCCCAAAGCCTGGAAACTCCTTTCGTGCCAGGATCTGATCGGTGAAAACGTTGATGATGAGTTCTAGAACCCCTTCCAAAACAACATTGCTGATCCTCTGAGTGGTGACCTTCTTCTTGGGTGACATGACGTGGTTTAGGCGAGTGGGTGTAGGCGTGAGGGGAGATTGAGATGTAACCAAAATAAAGGACGATGGCCTGCGGAGAGGTGTGCCGCGGCTCAGGCCAGGAGACGGCAAAGGGGCCTCAACTGCAGCGACATTTGCGGTTCTGACTATTGGGGTCGCGGTGGATGACGAGCCAGGGACCGGACGAATGATCACATCGCCTCCTTCAAAAGTCAGGGTAGAGTCCTTTGAGTTGAGCTCTGTTTCGGGGCTGACCGGGTCTGCGCTAACGACGATGGGGTATAGGACTGAGAGAAGCAGCCGGACATAATCAGAGGATAGAGCGAAGTCCCTGAAGCTGGCAGACCGACTATGCATGTCTGCGAGAAAACGGACAATTGTTTGGAGAACCACACCATGAGCTGCGACCCTCTCCTTGTCAGGTAGTCGAGTCACTTTGTTAGATGTTAGCAGACGCCCAAAATTTCTCAGACTTGGACTTACTGCGCGATTCCAGCGCCTTCCCCAGTTCCATAGACTTCGCCCTAGGTCTTGTCTGGACTGGTTCCAAGCCGATGGTAGGGCTTTTGGCCGCTGGTGAATCCGGATCATCCTGGTACTTCAGCATGTCTCTGAGGCCATGCTGCAACATTGATGTAATGACGGGTAGCACATCCGGGAAAACCACCCGGCTATTGCCAAATATCTCCAAGAGGCTGAAGAAGTCAAACGATTTGTCAAAGTTGATTTTGGCAACATCATATCCAAAGAGAATGCTGAACAAAATCGGCCAAATGGTCGGAATATCCCACCACTGCTTGAGACGGTGTGCCATGATCCAGAAGCCGCCAGTTTTAGCGGCAAATTTGGCAGTATACCCCGAGGGCTGTGTAACCAGCAGACGAGCAAGAATCTTGCACCCATAGATGACAATCTCCGGGTCATCCTCGGCGAGCAGATACAGTAACCACTGGCCGGTCGTCAGTATATAATTAAATTTCTTCTTCAGGCCTTCATATATCACCTTATTTGTTACCGTCTTTGCGAACTTGCGGATGTCGACCATGTTTGTGTTTTCGCAGAGAAGTCTCGAGTACATTTCAAGAATTTTTACACCTAGCTGTTTCTTTGTGAGCAGTTTTAGGTTGTTACTTGGAGAAGTAGAGTTTGTGTCAAGAATAGGTCGTCGCAAGGCGCCAGGGCCAGGAGTGGCTGATCGACTGCTCGCACTAGTCCCTGGTTTGGGGGTTCGTGGCAGGGAGCCAGGGGGGATATGGAAGGCGTAAGTGATGAAGAGGGCCAAGGATCGGTGCACTTCTGCGTTGTAGTTGCATTTAACGAGACTCTCGAACGAAGCCATAAAGTAAGGTAAAACCTCCTCTGAGATGGTCTCAGCCTTCAACGCATCCAGAAGTCTTTTGATTATGCCTGCACCCGAAGTTGTGAGTGTAAGAAATATTTGAGAGCCTATTTTCAGTAGGAACGTACGCATTCGAAGCAACCGTCGGCTATTGAATTGGTGGTGCTTGCTCTTAACGGCAAATGTTACAAACTGTTTGTAGTACAGCTCCTGGGTGAGGGCTGCAGACTTGCGCCACATATCAGGGTCGATCAAAAGAATGCGGTACGCTAGTGGGTTCACGATAAATGATTCAATAGGGTCAGCATGGTTGTAACCAACGAACCGGAGTACTAGACTCAGAAGCTGGAAGCTCAGTTTGTCCCTTGCGTCGTTTGTCAGGGCAAGTCGCCACGACTGGTTGTCCAAGGCGGACATGCCATATCCAAGCTTGGCGCGGAGAAGCATGCTCAAGATTGCATAGCCGTTGTCTCTCTCCATAGCTTCGCTATTTCTCCAGCTGTTATCTATGCAATGCAGCATCAGTTCCACCGAGCGAAGAAGTTCCTCGGAAGTGGTTGACCGTTCAATAAGTTTTAGGGCCACGGGCGTGAAGCCGCCCAGCCGCCACAAGTTGTCATCAAAGTAGTACGGCGTAGCCAGAACGGGGTCGCCAGAAAGAAGAGAAACGCCATTTGGTCTGATGAGTGCATCGTTGATGCATGGCACAGCACCATTGATGGCAACGGCGGTTCCGTTTTTGGTTGTTGCATGGAATAGACTGCTGGCCGAGTTCCGAGAGAGCGATCTGAAAAGGAGAGTGTCCATGAATTTCCCATCTGTGCGAAATACAGCGCGTGGAAAGGTGCTGATCAAGACTTTCTGCTCAGGGACGATAGTGCTCGCCTTGTCTCTTATAGCCCGAAGGATGTCTGAATTCTCGTCCTTACCAGGATGGAAGACCTCGTTTCGGAGTCCCAGAGCGGCCGAAGCCTCATAAGTCTGGAACCCACCGAGACAGTCCTGAAAGTTTCCCTGATACCGTGGGCCGAGGCGGAAGTGCACCGCAAGAAGATCGTCACTCAAGGCATCTTCAAATAAGTGCGCAGAGGCAAGCGACCATTTTGAGAAGACTCGTCCAGGGCCAAGCTGAGTTGAAAGGTCGCGGGGCGTGCCCAAAAACGCCTGGACGGTATTCGTCTTATTATTGCTCGACGTAAACGAAGCAAAGCTCTCGGTACTCCCGTTGGACGGTGGGGGCGTGTTCGGATACGCTGACCGGATCTGTTCAGCAAACTCTCCATTGACATAGAGACTCGCCTTGCTCGTCGTCATAGTCTTGGGCCTCCGGTGGACAATGGCGATGTGATACCATTGGTTCTCCTTGAACGCCACCGTCTTGAACCTAACACTCGGGCGCGACGCAGTCACAGATGTCTGGAGGATGAAGTTCTTGGTGTCTTTCTCAAGGTACGCAAGAAGGAAGCAAGTCTGCGTAGAGTCAAAGACCCCGAAAAGCGTGGTGTGGGATTTAGGATCGAACCTGTCGATGCGAATCCAGGCAGTAAAGGTATACCCGGGAGAGGAATGGGGCGGGAAACTCCGGCCCAAACCGGGAAGTTCAACGGATGCATGGCCGTGGAGTGAGAGATCGAACTGGATAAATGGAGGTCCATTGTACTTTTCTGTCATGCTCAGACAGAATTCCGAAATCGTCGCGTCCTGGCGAGAAAGCATGAACTGTGCATCTGCTAGCTGGTCTATGCCAACATACATCAAGGACCTGCATAACGACAGCGCCTTTTCTCTCTCTGGCTCAGCAAGAACGCAGTCCGGAGCGAACAGCAAGCGAAGAAATCTAGACAAGACACCCGCTCCGTGGAGAGCAGTCAGGTTGAAGAAAGAGGTAGATGCCACAGACGCCAACGTTGTCAAGACTATCATCGACGCGGGGTTTGCCACAGCACCCCGGCTTCTCGGGATCGTCTCCCAGAAACCAACGATGGTGCGTATAATCTCGGCGTTTTGGATAACGGTTGTCGGCCCAATGATCTTTCCTAGACGCACCTCAATATCCTGGAGGGGAAGAGGCTCGCCGGCATGGTCCTGTATATCCTCGGGTGGTTGCTTTGTCTCGGTGTCCGAGACAGGAGAAGACACGAGTGAGCGGCAGAGTTCATCGAAACGCTGGTCGTCGAGGGAGAAAGAGAGCAGTTTCCCAAAGAGCTGGCAGGTGGTCCAGAGATCCGAGTCACTCCCACCAACACCAACGCTGGCTATAATCTGTTCCAAAGCCTCCCATCCCCCGCCATCAACTCTGTCCTGGAAATAGCGCCGGTTTCCCGGATGGCCTCGAAACGCGGCTGAAATGATTGCCAGTATAATATGTAGTAAGTCGAAGAACCCCCTCCGCTCAGCTAAGGTGCGCTTCTGGGGGTTGTAGAATCCGGAAAATGACCGAAGGACGTCAAGAAGGCCCTGGAAGCCGTGTAGATGGCGAAAGTCATCCTGGGGCGGAGAGGGAGGCTGTGAAGCAGCGACATGCTGGTGAATCTTCCGCACCTGAGCCAGCAGCTCCTCGATATTTGGAGATTCGCCGGGTGGAGAGGCTCGTATGGCTGTGGCAAGGCGATCGAGAAGGGTCTGAAGCACTTCGGCGGCTTTCGATGTCTGGGTCGCCGAGGCCGACGTCGACGATCGATAACGGCGGGGTCGCGCAGCGAGCATCGTGGGCGCTTCAAATCAGAGTAAATGTGCTGGTTCCTTCACGTATCGACTGCAAGACGGCGCTGAAAAGTCCCTAGCACCCATCGAGGGTCCAGGCTCTCGATCAGAACAGTCCTCATGGAAAGACGAGTCGCGGTCTGGGTTGGGTTCTGGAGGCAGTGCCTACGACGGCATCCTCTGTCTGCAGCAGTTGGAGGTGGCGCGTGAGGTTAGAAGGGGCGAAAATGGCCAGAAACGCGATTAACGGCCACGACAGCTCCAAAGAAAGAAAGTATACGTGAAGCACGGCTTCTTGAAGTTGTATAACCTTTGCACGCGCACGCTGTCTCGAAAAGTAATGCGTCGCCAGGCAAACGGGATCCTTCCGAGTTCCATGTCAGCCTTGAGCTGTGGCTTCGGGCAAGCTCCCATCCAACGAGTGCCTGGTGCCAAGCTTCGGCTGCAGCTGCGGCGCTGAACCATTGGAGGGGTCTGCTGTGGCGGGGCGCTGCAACCCTCTGAGAGTCTGAAACAGGTAGGCTGAGGACGTTGAGCAGCGAGACGTCACCTCGCCCTTTTCTGCCTGCCTGACACGAGTCATCCAGACATAGGGTAGGTAATGGCCTCAAGCTTCCACAATATTGAAGATTCCATATATCCGCATATCCCGCCGCTGATGAAATATAGCATTCTACCAACCTTCCAATTTATCACGACTAAATTTTTGTTCTTTCCATATTCAACAGGGTTTGTTGAAGCATGTTTCGAATACAGGAGCTACATCACCGTTGGTGCGCGCCACTTGAATGCATGTTCAGAACCGTTTAGAGCCTGAGCAACACCACTCTCGCACATTAGTGGCTTCCACGTTTCCTATATTTAACAGATGATTCCAAGAATGGTTGCTAGAAGTAAGATGCCATTGCCTTTTGTGGTGTTGTGGTTTTACAAGAAACCGGGCAGTCCTGTTTCGCCGGCAGCTGTCAGCAGACGCCAAGCAACTGCTCCGTTCATTGACAACAGTTAACTCAATGCCGGATCTTTGAACTATTCGTGTCCCCATTCAGGGCTCTATAAATCCCGCCTTTTACTTTATACCTTGGGTCTTTGCCTGTCTAATTCACCTTTTCAGTGCAATCCGCAGCTCAGCTTCTAAAGGGATGATTCGCCTCCGGGCGGCCCTTTGACAGTCTCTATCTTTTGCAGTATTCAGCAATATGAATTAACGCCCTCGCTTCCTCGTCAAGACTGGCTGTATCGGGAAGGAGGACAAGTGTCTACACAGTGATGCGTAACGCGCGGCACACTGTCTTTCCTGGCTGCAAAGCATCTTGTCTGGTTGTCTGCAACGAATCGGAGCGAAAGCGTACCTATAAGTAAATAAACGAAAATTAAAGATGAACCAACCACCATGCCACAGAGACATTGGAGGAAACCGAGCTAGGACTTTCACTTCATGCATAATTGCTCTTTTTCGGTTCTCCTGTTCCAGACCCCAGAGGACGACCTCGCACGGTCTGACAAGTCTGAGTCAACAATGCCGATAAGGATAAGAGCTCGGCAGGATAATCCCAGCAGTTTCTCTCCAGCGAAGGTATCACTTTCAGTTACACAATAGATCAGTTGATTACATGCATGGATGTTACACCGGATTAGCTGGATTTCTGAAATCGAAGACGACCATTAATGACACATACGGTCAACCGTCGAAGGTGTTCATTCCCAGCTCGAAGTCGTCAGCTGCTGAGACACCAGCCAGATAAGAGCAATGGAACCAAGCAACCCCACTTCCAGCAACAGGGGTCTTCTCAGGATCCCCAGCGACTGTGCAAAGCTGGGACACTCCTTTGTGCAATACGGATTAACTATAGTGTGAAAATCAGCTCTCCAAATTGCGCCATTCCATCCTACACTGAGGTGGCAATCGTTTCGTCTTCAACCGGCTCAACGGATAAGCGCCCCAGCACAGCGGCTGTTGAAGCCCGTAATTGAGGTTGACCTCAGTCGAACACATAATGATGTAATCCCATCCTCTAAGGTTAAGCTTCCGCTGTTGAGCGGAGCTCGCAGAACCCCAGGCTGCTTCCCTCTTTGGTTGTACTTGTCCTGAAGAGAACCCTGTCAGGACTGTTTGTTGGGTGAAGACATTCGAAAAGCAGTGGGACCCCGGGACCGTCTCTCCTCTAACTTGTGCCGTTGACTCTGGACTAGAGTAAAGTCTAGAATTACATACTCTAGAGCCAAAGGCCAATGTCAATCAATCGAGTTGAGTCAGAGACAACTCCGAGGTGGCGGCCCCTGGCACGTGTAGCGTGCTGATGACCTGCCAGTGCCGGGATGGAGATGCCCCCGCGCCTGACTTTCGGGCTCTTGGCAAAGTCAGGAAGACATCAAGCGTGAGGTGTGGACCATGGAATTTGGCAAGGGCCGCAACAAGGCAGGCAATCCGCTTCGCGTGAACATCACGATATGCCCCGGCCGGCAGCCTCGCTCAAGCCCCCGTTGGGTGATGATGCCGAACCTCTCGTCTGCACTCTGAAGCCTCGTGCTCGTTCTGCCCTGCCAGCTGTCGCTGTTCAAGCTCCCGAGCTCCAAGCTGAGCTTCGACGAATCAAGGTGGCAGGGACTGCATCGGAGACCATCCCACGGATCATGCACGGCGGTAGCCGCTGCAGATCTCGTTACAGCCCTCCCCAGCTGCTGGCAGGTCACTTGGCCATTCCCCCAAGCCCCCTTCGCGATAACAGTCGTGCCGTTTCCAAGGCCCGAGTGCGACATGCCAGTCCTCAGCAGCTATCGCACTTCTCGCCTAGATCTTGCCCAAAAGCCGACCTAAGGTAGCTTAGATGCCCCGTAGAGCACACTGGATCTATAGCTTCTTCGTAGAATCGACGTATACAATAGATGTGTACTGCGCGGATGTCGTCGGTCCAAAGCATGAGACTGATAAACCATGGATGGAACGATTGGGGCTGTTCTTATCTCGGCCAGCGAGAGGGCTGGGTCCCGTCGACGCTGTCGCCTCAGTGGAGGACGGTCAGAGTCATACTATTGGCCGCTCCGCCTTTCGCTAAGTGCCTGGAACCCCACTCGCCACTAGCACGCGTGCAAGCATGGTCGTTCCCTGAGGCAACCGCAACCTTGCGTTGGTCTTACACATCCGTTTCCGCCTCTTTATCAGGACGTAGCTCCCCCCGTTGCCGAGCTCGCTCTCCCTTCTTCCTCTCTCATCCACTCCATCATCATCCCATCGTCTTCCCCCCATCGCAGCGAACCCAAGTCATCGAGGAAGGCATCGTTGCTGGTCTTCATTTCTTCGTGCTTCTTTTACTTGCCCATTTTCTTTGAAGTCGCAGGCTGTTCGACTTCGCTCCTTCCCTTCGTTTCACAATGAGAGGTCTTATCGCCCTCTCGCTGGTAGCGTGCGCTTCGGCGGCGCCCAAATTCAGCCATGAGACCATCCATGGCGACGCCGCACCCATTCTTTCTTCCTCCAACGCCGAAGTCGTGCCCAACTCGTACATCGTCAAGTTCAAGAAACACGTGTCCGAGGCTTCCGCTTCGGATCACCACACGTGGATCCAGAAGATCCATTCGTCTCGCGAGGGCGAGCACATGGACCTGAAGAAGCGGGGCCTGGCTGACGATGTCTTCCGCGGGCTCAAGCACACATACAAGATTGGCCAGGGCTTTTTGGGCTACTCGGGTCATTTCGATGAGGAGACCATCGAGCAGGTCCGGATGCACCCTGATGTAAGTAATCCGGAAACCCCCGGCTGAAGACCACATCTGGCGCAACGCTAATTCACTTCGTTACAGGTCGAGTACATCGAGCGGGACACCATCGTTCACACCATGAGGATTGTAGAGGAGAGCCCCAAGGAGGAGAAGTGCGATGGCGAGACTGAAAAGTCGGCGCCCTGGGGGTTGGCCCGTGTGTCGCACCGCGACTCGCTGAGCTTCGCCACCTTCAATAAGTACCTTTTTGCCGCCGAGGGCGGTGAGGGCGTTGATGCCTACGTCATTGACACCGGCACCAACGTCGAGCACGTCGACTTTGAGGGCCGCGCCAAGTGGGGCAAGACCATTCCCCAAGGCGATGCCGACATTGATGGCAATGGACACGGAACCCACTGCTCTGGAACCATTGCTGGCAAGAAGTACGGTGTTGCCAAGAAGGCCAATGTCTACGCCGTCAAGGTCCTCCGGTCCAACGGCTCCGGCACCATGGCTGATGTCGTTGCTGGTGTTGAATGGGCGGCCAAGTCTCACATCGAGAACGTCAAGGCTGCCAAGGCTGGCAAGAAGAAGGGCTTCAAGGGCTCCGTCGCCAACATGTCCCTTGGTGGCGGCAAGACCCGTGCCCTCGACGACACCGTCAACGCCGCCGTCACTGTCGGTATTCACTTTGCCGTCGCTGCTGGCAATGATAACGCCGATGCCTGCAACTACTCCCCTGCTGCCGCCGAGAAGGCCGTCACCGTTGGCGCTTCTGCTCTGGATGATAGCCGTGCCTACTTCTCCAACTACGGCAAGTGCACCGACATCTTCGCCCCCGGTCTTAGCATTCTCTCTACCTGGATCGGCAGCAAGTATGCCACCAACACCATCTCGGGTACTTCGATGGCCTCGCCCCACATCGCCGGTCTCCTTGCCTACTACCTGTCCCTCCAGCCTGCGGAGGACTCTGAGTACTCGCTCGCTTCCATCACCCCCGCCAAGCTAAAGGCCAGCTTGATCAAGATTGCCACCTCGGATGTCCTTACCGATATCCCCAAGGACACCCCCAACCTTCTCGCCTGGAACGGCGGTGGTTGCAGCAACTACTCCGCTATTGTTGAGGCGGGCGGCTACAAGGCCAAGAAGGCTGCCAAGGCCGATAAGCTCAGCATTTCCAAGAAGGTGTCCGAGCTTGAGAAGGCTATCGAGCATGACTTCCAGGTCGTCTCTGGCGAGGTTGTCAAGAGCGCCTCGTCCTTCTCGGACAAGGCCGAGAAGCTGTCCAAGAAGATCCATGATCTTGTTGATGAGGAGCTGAAGGAGTTCTTCGAGGAGGTGACCAACTAAGTTATTATTGACGCTATATCGTCATCAGCGATCTGCCTGGGTTCCATTTACCATGGGTAATGAACAGGCATTGTTTTCTCTCTTTTGGTGTATAAGGTGGGCACGCATCAAGCAGCTTTTGGAGTTCTCTTGTACTGGTACACACACTATGGTCCGGGATACAGATTCGGTTTGGGATGGTCCGCATTTCCGTATGGTAGTCAGTCACGTTCACTCCGTCCATAACAAGCAACTTTCCTTTCTTCGACATGCCGCAGGTGCCTCTTGCCACATTGTGTCCAGTGCTGTGTACCAAGCCACGCCTTCCGCTCTAGACATTCCCCATATGTCCCGACTTCTGCTGAGGTCTAGGGTCACGCTTTCCTCTTTAGTCAATAATCGCGAAGGAGTAAGTAATACCAACATCCGGCAATCGCACCTTCCGTGCAACACCGGCCAAACCACGTCGATTCAATCCACCATGGCTTCCCCAAGTTTTGCCAGGTCTGTTACTTCAGCAGAAGGCGGTCAATCCTCTCCCGCCGTCTGTTCTCTGGGTCCTCGAGAGTCTGCCTCGCACCATTCGAGTGTTCGGTGTTCCCCAGTCTGTATATGCCAATCTGCTCGACATAGGGATAGCTACACGCACACAGCTTTATTCTTGATTAAAATTCCCGTTTCCCGATTGTTGCTCCAAGTAACCACGATACTCGTGCCCAGTTGCAATCCATCTATCTCCCTTCAGCCAGCTCGATGCTGCGTCGCCGGCAGAGCGCCAAGTCCAAGTCGGATCTCAAACGCCGCAAGTCCACCTCGTCAGCGCATAGTGTGCATCTCGAGCACATCGACCCGGCTGTGGCGCAACGGGACGCCCAGATTGCTGCCTGTCAAGCATACACACGAGCCCAGAGCCGGACACAAGTAGACATGTCCCTGTTCCCTCCAACCCCCGAATCGTCCCCACGACGTAACCACACCGACGTGCGACACTCAACCCGGGACGACAATGGCACCCCGTGCCACGGCCGTGAGAACAGCACAGACCTTCGCCGCCGGCAGAGTGTTCGCTTTATAGGGCCATGTTCTGCTCAGGGGAGGGCTCACACGGGCCTTGGGCTTTACTCCAGACGCAATTCAAAGGACATGGACACGGGGTCTGCCCAAGTGCAAGACGACTGTGAAACAAACAGTACACGGAGTTATATACTGGGGGTTAAGGATGACCGTCTTGCGGTCCGGAAACCACGTCAGCCGTTCAGGGCGCCGCCGCCTGTCCCCTTGCCTGGAATCGCGGCCGAGTACCTCGAGTCCCTGGTGGCTGCGGATGAGTACTACACTCCTGAAGACGACATTGCGTCCGCGCCGTCCTCGTATCGACGCCTTCGCAGGTCCAGGTCAATGTTCACTTCCGATGACCAGGCCATCAGAAACAGTCCAGAGGGCTCCATCTCGATTCCGAGCGGGAAGCCGCCTATTCCCAAACAGTTGCCATCATCAAACCCCCGCAAGATACTGTACTTTGAATCCAGGGAGGAGAATAACTCGTCTACCCCTCCTTCATTGCGGGCCCCTAAGTCGATGAGTTTCCTGAGGAACCGTACCAATCGGTCCGGATCCAGTGTCAGTCGAGATGGTAATGATAGAAGCCACTTTCTGTCTGAAGAAGAACCCCGTATGACTGGACAAGACTTGCAGCATCTTACGCCAAAGACATCCACATTCTTTGGCTCAAAAGGTCGACGGAACGATCCAGTGATTCGCAAGTCTCTCCGCAGCAGCAACTCGATTGATAGCGTTGGAGTGTCCAATGCGAATCTCAGTACGCCCATAAACAAAGACGAAGGCTTCAAGATCAAGGCCAGGAAGGTATCGAAGTCCTTGAAGACAAAGCTAAAAACTTTCTTCAGTCTCAGGAGGTCTGAAGAGGAGCCTGCACGTATCCCGGACCAGCATATTGACTCTCAGAAGACTCATGTTACTGAGGGGTTCAGCTCAGTGCTATCTTCAAATGCTGACCTAGAGTCCCAAGATGGAGGGGACTGGGGTTCCATCCATCGAGTCCCGGCCAAGATGCCCTCTCTCCAGACTGTGCCTGCTAATCTCATTCGCTCTAACAGAGGCAGTCTGGAGAGCCTAAGAAGTGAACGAGAACGGAAAGTTTCTGATGACAAGTCCCTGACAAGCTGGGTGCACTCTGGCCCCAGCACACTTACAAGCCAGCAACAGCAGCAGTGGAAAGAATGGGAAAGACAGCGCCTTTCTATTATCACAGAAAACGGCATGCATGCCCCATCGAGTTCCTTTCCACGAAAGGCGCTGGGAACGCAATTGTTTCAGCATGGTGACAGTGAAATTGGGAAGCCCCTTCTACCGGGCCCAATTGTGGACAGCCAGCGCATCTTTTCCGCCTTGATGAAACGATCAAAGGCGGCGAAAAAGCAGGCTACACATGGTGAGGAGCAGCAACGCAAGCCCGGTACTGAGTACGCAAATCCTCTCCGTGCCGTTTCGTCGGCCGAATCTCTTCGTAATCCTGCGAAAAAAACGCACAAGACTATCAGATATGTTGCCTCGAATCAGAATTTCTGCAACTGGTCTGATCCAACCGGTACTCCTACCCGTGGTCCCAAAACTGACAGATTGCCTGATCACCGAGGCATACCAGCTTCCCAGTTTAGAACAGGTTCTCCTGCAGCGTTGAGCTCGCGCCGCCTGCGTCTTGAACAAGCCAAGAAAGAAGCAAAAGGACTTTGTGCTGCTTTCAAGGCTGGACGATCAAGATCTGGCACCAATACCACTACAAATTCGGATGCGGCAGACCTGGAACCTTCTAAAGAAGATGGAAAAAATGTCTCCATCTCAGCAACTCTCGCTCCTCCGGTTGGAGAGCCCAAGCTTCTCGCGAGTCGTGGCTCAGGCTTCTTTGCCAGCCCTGCTTCACATCTCTTCAGAACGGCCAGTCCATACCGCCGAGCCCTGAGAAAGTCTATAGAGGAAGAACGGGGTAGTATGCAACTGCAGCAGGATCCTGAATTCCGCGTTTCCGAAAATGGTACTCAAATCCATCGCATCAACACGCCTGACCATCCCATCAGAACCGATTTCGAGTCTGGAACCAATCTAGACTACACCGAAAGCGTTTACTCTACAGATGATCACCAGACTGGACCGGGTCAAGATGCCAGAGATGGGTTGAATCAGCGCGAGCCCACGGCTTCTACGCGAGATTCGTGCATACCTACGGGCACTCCTGCTACGTATCAGCCTGCTGGCTATCGTGCAGACTCCTCGGTGAGCTCCACTGACTGGAAGACCTGGCTATCGGCCAATATTGCTAAGCTCGAACCGTCCCCGAACCCTTCGAAGTCGTCCGAGATTCAGTTCGCCTTGCCAACCATGCCCAAAAGTTACACTAGTGGACACATTCGAGAGTCGGCGCAAATCAATGATGACTACGACGAAGAAGGGCTTGAGGGGCCTTTTGAGCCCCCTACTCACACACCTACACTCCCGACGTCCCCGCTGACTGTTGTGGAGCCCAATGTGGTGAAACTGTCATCGCTTCAGCGTTCTGTAAAGCGAGCCACTCCGCCGTCATCAACCGGCAGGTCTCTCATGGAGAACGACAGCCCGACAGGGGTTCCGCCGCCTATCCCAATGAAAAGCCCTTTGAGAGCTGTGCCTTCTCCCCTCAAGCTTACTCGGCCAAATACCGGCCGCTCCGTCACACCGTCAGTGGCATCAAGTCCTGGACTTACAGCGGCTGTCCAGCGACAGTTTGGCCCTATTTCATTGAAACGTTACGACGCCACACCTGTGACGGAACACCACAGAGCTTCGACGGACGACGACAATAACAGTGATCGTGATCGATATGGAAGCTACAGGGGCGGAGACAACCAATCTGCAGAGAGGCTACGGATGGCCGAGCTAATCCAGAACGGGGGTTTACAGAGAATCCTCAGCGGTGACGAGACGGGAGCTTTTATCTGATATGTGGGTGGGCCGTCCGCTATTATCAGAGTATTGGCTGTATATCCGGAGTTGGTGGGTATTGAATCTGATTTTCTTGAGTAGATACGTAAGTGGTATTGTATCCCAACCGAGCGCGAAGGATCACTCGTAGGTGGTGTTGCCAGAATCATTATAGGGTATTGGAGGAAGAGAAACCATGGTGCTGAAACAGAGATGGCGACTTTGGGAGAGTGACTTTTAGAATCCGCACAGTAGTCTATAGATGACATAGGAGTTTGTAAGGTCAGAATGATTAAGCTATGATTTCATTTCTTGGCTTCAACGCCGCAATTAGCATCTTCTTGGCACGCCCCCGGACCCCAGAATTTGAAGGTAGTTACATCAGTTGGCTGTTATATATCCCGTGCTGCCGTGATCCACGATGAACTGAAGAGTGGAGTCGAGAAGATTTGGGGGGTTTTTTTTTGGATTGATTCTTAATCCAAATCGTTCTATTCATGTAGATGTCATTGCCATGAACAAGTTGGTACAATGGCCAAACATCAATTGCATACCGTGTCGTCTCGGTACAAACACCTAGTTTCACACCTGGCTCTCAAAGACATTTTTCCTACTCCCCTTCCCTAGTGGACATTCATTCTACCTCGGGCTTCCTCCTCTGTCTATATTTTTCGATCCACCTTTTTCATAAATATATTTGAGCATCATGTGTGGAGTAGATATTTTTTTGCGCAAATACGTGTTAGATCTATTACCACGGTCTAATATATTTATTTGGGTCTCATCACCAATCTATTGATAATTAGCACCGCGAATTGAATCATAGACCACATATTTGAAGAATATGAATTGTTTTGGTTTTCGTCTTGGTATGCATATATGGAGTTACAGACCACCTAAGTCAAGTCTATCAAAGACTTCTACTTAGTTCCCTTCCCACTTCCCCATGCCTGTCGCGCGTGGACTTTGTATCTCTGGTTTGTCTTTCCCCTTTCCCCCTGTCCCGTTTCTCTTGTAGTAAGGTTGGTAGTCTAGACGTCTTTTTTTACTTGACCTAAACTGTACAGAAAAGGTACTCGCGTCCGTCTGGGTTGGGACTTCCTACACCATAACATCCCACCCCCACCCCCACCCAGACACGGATTTATTCTTTATCCTCTCCTCCTTTTTCTTCTCTTCTACTACCCAGTATTCCAGTGATAGCAGACTACCCCGTATTCCAGTGGTAGTACCTGCCCCGTATGTAGACAATATGTATATTGGGTATATCACCCAGTCTTGGCTCAAATCGGCAGCCAGCAACCTATTTGCATCCATCCTTAGGCAATCCGTCCCCTTCCCCATCCACTACCCCAAAGCCCTTGGGCAAAAGCCAAAAGCCAAAGGGGAAAAAAAGGGAATAGAACAAAAAAACAAAATAGAGCCATGAAACAAAATGAATGAATAGGCTCTCTTGAGGAATAATAATCCCCGAATGCGCTATTTCTGGTTGACGCCCCCAACGTATCTACATGAATGGGATTCAATGTACAACATCGCGGACACAACCTCCAATGTATAAAATGTATGAGTTGCCAGGTATGTCTCTTTTTTTTACACCACGACAAAAGAAAGTACCCAATTATGCCGAGGGGACTGTAAATACATTGACGGGAAGGGCGGTTTAGTCAATGAGATGCATCAAGCTTTGGGGTTTAGAACCAGGCGAGATAGTTAGGAGGGTCTTATGGCTCATAATTGGAGTGCTGGGGGAACTGGATGTGCTGCAGAGGCTGAGTTCACTGCTCGCTTCGTCAACCTCGTCTTTCAGGGCGACCAAAGGTTGAGTTTTTCCCGTTGGACGCAGGGCAGGCAATGCGGGCAATTCTGACGATAGGTCGAGTGTAGATAGCACTGGGGAAGACCCTACGACAAGGATAAGGTTCTCCTTGGGAGTCTTCGTGGCTTTGGATGCCGTGACCTTGGTGGCTTTGAACGCTTGGTTGAGCCGCTTCACCTTTTCCTTGGGCTTCGCCGGGGCTTTCTTCGTTTGCCGTGGTTTCCGCTGAGCACCTAGCTTGGAAACAGGAGCGGACTCCTGAGTTTTTCTTGCCGTGTCAATATTGCTAAATCCCAGCGTGCTTTGCTTGGTCTTTCCCTTGGCTGGTACCCTGCCCGTTGGAAGCGGATTCCGGAGCCTAGGGCTCGCAATGGGCGTAAGGATGCCTCCTTGGATTTGTTCGGCGAGTTTGGACTTGGTGCCTGTCGGAGTCTGTAACAGTTGGGCAGATCGTGCTGGTTCTTCTTCGGGTGTGGTTCTCTTCCGCTTGCGCTCGAGGATGACGTCGACTCTATCGCGATGGACGCTGGCTTCGTAACGCTTCTCCTTCTTCTCGTCACCCGTCACCATATAGGAGTCCCTATCTCCTATTTCTTGTTGATCCCATCGAGGAAGGTTGACCAACTCGGCAATGTCATCGCACTTGGCCTTGACAACCAAATCCCAGCAGTCTTTGAACTCGGCGCCCGAAGGCTCTGGGTCGATGTTGAGCCAAGCAGTGATACCATCCCGCCTGCTTCTGGCCAGCTGGCACATCTCCTTAACGAGCCTCTTGACGCCAGGGATTTTTAGACTGGTGCCCACGACGATCACGGCGTCGGGTACCCTCCGCAGGTCCGCTTTGGACACATTTCCAATGGCTTCGTCGTCCGGATTATGCTCATTGTACAACACCATCCTTGGCCGCAGCCGACCGATGCCGTGGCTCCGTTTCCCGGCGAAGGCCGTTCTGACTTGATCTTGTTCCTTGCATTTTTCGCACAGCGGAAGGTCGGGACCAGTAAATAACGCGGCATTGAACGGCTCGAGCTGAGCACATTTTGTGCACCTCATCTTCTCCAGTCCACCGTGGAGCTGAATGGTGGTTGGCCAAGGACCCTTGATATTTAGCGGCACGGTAGTTGACAAAGGAGGCATTTGCGTATCGAGGCTGTCGATATTTTGGCTGTATAGTCGCATTAGGCGGCCTTCCTGGGCGAGGGAGGCCAGCATGTGGTGGAAAGGGGTGGGGGAGGCCTCGGACGTCAGGTGCGCCAATTCGCGGACCATGTCCAAAAACGCGGTGGTGGCATCGTTGTCCCGAAACACGGACGCGTCAAAAAGATGCTTGCCAGAGGCCTTGAGCTTATTCTGGCCGCGTGGTGTGGTGAACAGGCCGGTCGAGGAGCGAAAGTCGGGGACTGGAGACGCGTCAGCAACAGAAGCGCATTGGCATCTGGGGTTGCGCGGTTACGGCGGTTGGTCAAGGTGACGGGAGGGAGGAAGGGAGGGAGGGAGAGGGACGCACTTCCGGCTGAGACGGATATTCCGGCCCCGGCAATGACCACGATCCTCTTTTTTTTGCGCAAGGCAGACATGAGCCTGTCAAGCTGTTCGTCATTCTCGGCGGTGCGGGCCTCGAGGTCGACATATGCCGTTGTCCGCGGCTTTGGGGCAGCAACCAGTCTGCGTCGCTTGGGTGGGGGGCCGTCTGTCCGTACCCGAATTTCCCCAGTCGTCTCCTCGGTGGCGTCCGACATATCAGAGGACTTGATGGGCGAGGCACTGCCCGAGGTAATGGCGCTCGAACTAGGTGATGGGTAGCGTTTTGACGCATCCAGCACAAGCGGTGTTGGTGGTAACGACGGCGAGTGGGAAAGCATGGAGAGCGGGGAGGAAGGGGGTGATGACGGTTGGTGCTGTGAATATTCCATGGCTGCAGTGCTTGCTTGCTAGAACGAGGTAAAGCAGGCTAGAAAGAGCAGGCAGGCGTGGTTGTGTTGTGCGGTCGTTGAAAGATCGGAAGGGCTAAAGGAAGCCGACGTGAAGACGAGAAAGAAAGGAGGCGGCGGCGGCGGCGTGTGCTAGTTATATCATGGCTGCTGGGGTTTGATTTCTTCGTTAGAGTTCCTATTGACTCAGTGGGTCGGCCGTTGAAACAATGGGCGAGTTCGGCCGTGACGGCGTTGGCGTATGGGTAAGTTTATTGCTTGGGAGAAGTGTAGTGTGAACAATAGGCGAGGTGTCGAAATGTATATGTGGCTGGGAACGTTGCTGCAAAAAATGATTGACGTTCTTTGCCGGGGCGCGGGCGGGAAGGGGTGGAGAGTGTTTAGGTTTTGGTGTGTTGGTGCAGGGCTTCGGTACACACATGTACTCTACATGTACTGTTCCAACGTGTCTGCAGTTCGGAGATCTGCCCCAAGCCAGCTGGAAAAGAAATCCCTCCATCCATTCATTTGTTCCCAAGCTTACGGGTTCTCAACCCCCTCTGCGCGCACAACAAGCCCTCCCAGGAACAAAGGCCAGCAATTGGTTCGCATTTGTTCATTCCTTTTCCTCGTCATGTTCCAGCCCAAAAGCCCAGCCTCCTCCATCCAGCACTCAGCTTCAGGATATACACGCTGTGGGGTTGGACCTAAATATGCATGCTGTATGCTTTGTTAACCTTTGGGCACTACTTGGTGGAGAATGGCGGTTGGATCGCTCGGGTGAGGCAATCTCTCCTGTTGATCCCGCGCAACGGGGTCGATTCGGATTGGATGGTGCCTTTCAGAACTCAGCGGCGCAACCTGGACTTGCAAATCTCTACACTTGTTACCTGGCGAGGAACCTTTGTAATCCATACTACGGTCCGTAGGCAGCACACAAATGCCACTGCTGCATCGGTGTCAGATGCCTGCCAGGTATTTAGGACCTAGGTACTTTATGAAGGGGAAAGGCTGGGCTCTGGCCTCAGCCCTTCGATCTTATTAAATTCATGACTCGGACAGGAGCCAAAGAATTTCATCCGAAACATCACATTCCTGTGTCACCTCCACGAAGTCATAGTCTGCTACTGCCAAAACACATGAAAATACTCACAGCAATTTATGCCCTTTATTTGGACAATTCTTTGTCCTTTGGACTGCCCGTGTATGTCCTTATCCAATTGACTTGGTGGCGACCGGGGAAATGGTTGCTCGGAGACGTACCCTGTAACCTCCCTTGCCTCCTGGCCCTCCTGGCTACACTAGCACGGCGCACCTCAGTGGAGGAGGCCCCTGGGCCCTGCATCATAGTGCAGCGAGCGAGTGCAGCCCAGTGCAGCCTACACTACATACCCACTCACCTTCCAACATTTATGTACATACCTGTGACATTCATTAGCCACAGTGTGGCTCAAATTGTGGCTCACCAGGCCCCACCCCCCATTCCACGTCTCCAGATCCCGCCCCGCTTGCTCAGATCCGACGGGACCTTTGATTGCATGCATGTTGTCTCTGTACTAGACCTTGTAGCCTCGCTTCATCAGCCTTCCATCTCATTCATTCAACTCAAACAAACCAACCCAATTCAGCTGTTACTCTACTAATTACTCAAATCGCAACAGCCAGCAACCTATTTGCTGCTCCACTGCATCTCATCTCTTTGCTGGCATGCATGCTTGACTACTTTTAATTTTCTTCTGTTTTTTGGTGATACAACTCAATACAACTGGGAGTCAGGGACCAACCAACCATTGTCCTTTTACTATCCGTAGGTGGTTATCGACAGCTCTAAAGGAGAAACGTGGAACCGGTCGTTTGACGCTTGACTCCCACCAACCTACGAAAGCCACCCCCTCTGCTGTCGACACACAATCTTCCGTCTTCTTTACGTGGGCATGTGGACTACATCGGCAGTTTGCCGGTAACCCTGGGCCTTATAAGCTCCAAGCCAAACCGATATTCCTAGAAGTTCTCAACGTGGAGGTGGCGCGCTATAATATAAGAGCGCCATGAGCGGCCACGAAATGCCCGGCC
Organism: Lasiosphaeriaceae sp. G1095; assembly: GCA_027569635.1. NCBI lineage: Eukaryota > Fungi > Ascomycota > Sordariomycetes > Sordariales > Lasiosphaeriaceae > Lasiosphaeriaceae sp. G1095. The sequence goes on along the minus strand of JAPDFK010000251.1, from coordinate 3,899 downwards.
TGCTCGACTTGAGCGTCGACGCTGACATGCACGACTTGGCCCTACAGGACGTCGACCTCTTTGGTGATCCTGTCATGGATAACGCCCTGGGTCTTACCACCCGCCCGCTGCCCACCAAGCAGCTCCAGCAGCGCCTCGACGAGTTGCGTACCCGTGGCTGCTGCCAGGGCATTGCTTGGTCTCGTCAGGGCACCATTGCCTCCATCGCCAAAGATGGCATGTCCATCGACCTGCGTTTCCTGCGCTGCCGACCCGACTCGGGCGTCTGGGAGCTCACCGATTCCAATCCCTGGTCCGCCGTCTTCCCCTCCCTCCAGGGTGGTCCCATTACCCACCTGGCCTGGGCTTCTACCTCGAGTCCCGAGCTCGCTGTCATTGATGCTGTTGGCCGCATCACCATACTGAGCTTCTCCATCACCCTGAACCGCTCTTACTCTGTCCGTAAATGGGACGCTGACCCCGTCGACGATCTACACGCCGTTGTTGGCTGCTACTGGCTGCCCCTGGTATCTGCAAACAGACAGGTACCTTTTTACCCTGCCCCCTTTGCCCTTATGTACCTACTCATCTGACTTATCCTCGCCTGTAGTTCAATGTCGTGCACGGCTCGGCTGTCTGGACCCAGTCCGAGTACAAGTATGAGAATTTTGTCGGTCCTTCCATGGGCCCTTTTCACCCCAACCCTGGGAAGAGCGCCCTGCTATGCGTCACAACAAACGGCCTTCTCAAGCTATTCTTCTCGCAGAATAGCAACCGTATCGAGGAGACAAATCTTGAGCTCGAGAGCGTCACCTCCTCGGATGACCTCATCACCCATGCGTCCATTTGTTCGGATAAGAGTACTACACCAGTGATCCATCTGTAATATGATCGACCACTAACATGGTACCAGACACCCTCTTAATTGCGCTGGCAACGGCCTCGAAGCAGCTGAGAATCGTGCGCGCCCAAATTCAATGGGGCTTGCCACAGCCAGCTGATAAGCAGGCGCCTCCCGGAAGCATGCCTCTGAGTCCGACCATCAAGGAAAGCCATGTGGCAGTGACAAGCTGGCTTCAACATGGTTCAAGTGATATCCCTCTGGACGCTTCCATGGCTCAACTCTCACACATTGAGCTTCTCCCTGCTGCCGTTGAATCCGGGCAGCCTCCGGCACTGTCTCCTCCGCTTGTGCTTACGGTCCGGTCCTTTGTGCCAACTGAAGCCTCCCCATATTCTCAAGAGCAGAGCATCATTGATCGCTGGGAAGTCCTGCATGACCAGCCACAAATTCTCCATCCTGCATTTGCGCAGTTGGGATCCAAGAACGGCTCAGGAGCTCCGTCGGTAGGTTACCTGAAAAGGGCCAAGACACCACAGCGCTAACCTCAAAGCCAGCCAACGCCGCGACTACGGAAGCTTGACTCCATCATGGTACCAAAAGTCATCGTTTCCATCCATCAGATGCAACTTGGGAGAGTCCTCTGCTTTACGTTCAGCGACGGTACACTCCAGTACCGTGATCGGCTCACTATGAACGAACTGTTCAACGAGCCTAACATCACCAATATCATGAGCCTACACCATGTAGGGTTCCAGTTCAGCGAAGAAACACCATGTGAGCTCAATCATTTTAGCTCTATCCTTCTTCCCACTAATTTCATGGCCAGGTCTTCAAGTGGCATTCTCGCCCACTAATTGCTCCTTCGCCCAGGTGTGCGAAGACGGTACGGTAAAATGGAACAGGCTCATCTATCCCATGGATGACCCTACAACAGCATTGCAAGACTCTAGTAAGTGACATACATGCCGGAATCCAGCCACGACGCTTCAGGGCTGACGCCAACTAGGTCAATATAATGCTGTCTTGGCAGCAATGAGCCTCGCAATAGCCCCTTCGGCACTCCATCAAACAAATAGCGACGACATCCTGGCAATAGCTCGGCCCTTCAGCCAGAAGACAGGTACATGTGTTTCTTGAATGTTCAATGCTAGTTACTGACGTGGCCATGCAGATTTCACGTACGCTTGGATCCGCGAGATGGTCAAGCTACTCAGGTTTTCTGTCGACTACTCCGAAGACGCTCACCATGACCAACTTGTCAGAAACCACCATTTGCAGCTTTGCCTGAGCATCCTTAATCATCTCGGCTTTCGTGGAGAGTTTCAGCCTCGTTCTTTTGGTGGCAAGTTTGCCATGCTAGCCCTGAACGTCAGGAATATTGTCATTCTCATCACGATTGCGAGCAATACGCCCATAAACCTCAAGGGACAGCTGAGTCCTCTGGATGAGCCTGAAGTGGTTGAGGCCTTGGCTGGCTGTGCAAAATGGGCCGTCGATCTTCTGTCATGGCTGACGGATTGCCTGTATAGGCTGCTTGACGATCCGGGCTTCATGGGCATATTGGCAGACCCGAAACGGTTCCCAGAGTTGGCAAACTACCTGCAGTCTCAAGGCGATGTATCCTTGCATCTGCTGCTGTGCTCTTCCACGCGAGGATTTCTCTCAGCAGCGTGCCGTCGTCTCTTACATCTCGAATCGCTGTGCACTCGCGCGACCCAATTCTACAAGAACGCAGCTCGGCCCCCGTCGTCCCTAAAAAGTGCCTACGAGAAGATGCAACATGCCACCAGCTCAAGTCTTATAAAAGTCCAAAAGTTCGAGGCACTTGTAGGTGGGCTGAGTACTGAAATCCGAGCGGCTTATCAGCGGACGCTGTCTGGCCTCGTGTCCAAAGTTAAACCGCAAAATGGAAACACGCAACAGGGGCAAGGCAATAACGCCAACGAGCAGGTTGTTAAGAAGGCGCAGGCGCACTGCGAATTGGACATGTTGTTAGCAGCCAACCCGCCGCCAGGCTTTCGCGATGTGCTTTCCAACTTCTTCGGCACCAGTCTCCCGGCTTTCCGGGCACAAACGGACCCAGCAAGGCTCTACTTTGGCAATTACGATCTCTTGGAGGTGGAAGATAACCCAAAGGCACTAGCCACCAAGAAAACGGCGGGGAAATACATTGACGTGTTCAAACGCGTAGAGATATACAGCGGGGCCGGAACGGTCAAGAATGGTCCGTCAAAGAATAGTGGCGGCCAGATGAACGGGGCTGGCGAAGACGACGGCCCGCGGTGGCGACGATGCGTGCGCTGTGCATCCGTTATGGAGGATGTGTACGGGCAACGACCGGGCTTCACATTCGTTTTGGCCCAGCAAAGGAAATGCTCGTGCGGAGGGAACTGGGGTTTGCTACCCAGGGCCTCGCTGGCGGCTCAGGAATGATGATAACGAGTAAAGCCGGGCTTTTTGTTGTTGTAAGGTGTTGGGAATTATGACCAGCAACAGCTCCAGGGAGCAGGCCATGAAAAATGGCTTGCAGAGGGAACTTTTGGGGGGTTAAAAACATAATAGGACGATGGGTGGCTGCCTATTACCATGTTCCTAGGTATAAAAACTTTCCAATCTCAGCGTCAGGGCCTATTCAAGACTACCTACGTATGGGCCTAGACAAGCAAACAGATAGCTAATACAAAAGCACGATTGAGACCCCTTATTCCATTTAATATCTCAAGCAGACGTCCTCCTCCTCTATTTTGTCTAGCCTGTGTTGAAGAGGCAAGATCAAGGCCTTGACAGATATTTACTTGTTCATTGGCCACCACTTTTCATCCAACTTGTCTTTGTTTTTGTCTTTTTTTTTGGGGGGGGGGGGGGGGGGGGGGGTTTTTTAAATTTTTTAAAAAAGGAAAAACAAAAAAAAGAAAAAAAAAAAAAATTTTAAAATAGCTTATCACGTGTATATTTTTAAATGGGGGGGGGGGGGGGGGGGGGGGGGGGGGGGGGGGGGGGGGGGGGGGGGGGGGGGGGGGGGGGGGGGGGGGGGGGGGGGGGGGGGGGGGGGGGGGGGGGGGGGGGGGGGGGGGGG